>JAWNPF010000004.1:552500-615516 GCA_035045185.1 Drosophila meridiana
AGCGCGTCTGCTCATGCATGTGCACAGCCGCTTCTGAGCATTTTCAGTCGCTTCTGTAGTTTTCTATTTGTCATATATCGCCCTTTACACGCATACATTCAAACAGACCACCGTTTTTGTATGTACACATACTCATACGTTCATATGCGCGCATTTCAGCATTTTCTAAGAATCACAATTGCGATTGATCTGCTTCTTTAGCTTCTTTAGTTTTGTATTTGCCACATATCGCCCTTGTAGTACTACTTTGGGTTTTGCCAACAAGCAATGCAATAATTGTGTGGCGTAGTGGGTAGACGCAAAGCGCGTAAACGAAAGGTCCCGGGTTTGAAACTCGGTGACGACAGCGGAACTTTTTTAATTTTTTTTAAATCTATAAACATGAGGTGGTGTGCTAGTTGAGATGACGCGCTTTAACGTTACATATGTAGTAAATAGATGCAGGTTCGAGCCCAGGTGCGGTGATGTTTGTCTATCTTCTTTTTTTTTGATAATTTGTTTATTTATTTAATTATTAATTTATTTTTTATTTACATACATTCTAGTTGAATAAAATTTCAAAATTATAATTTAATTTTGCAAAATTTAATGTTATATGCAAGCTATACAGCGTATTAAACAATGCAAGTCGGACGGGGCTCAGGGTATCTCCTAGTCGGGCACCTCCGACTAGAGTTTTCTTACTTGTTTCAAATAATTTCGCGATAACAAACAGTTTAGCTATACCTCTATAATTTGAAATGTCAGACCTCCCACCTTTCTTATGTAATGGGATAATCAATGATTCTTTCCAAATAGAGGGAAAAACAGAAGCTTCCAGGGACAAATTGAATAGTTTTAATAAAGGTAACTGTAAAGAAGCACTGGAATATTATCAGCACCAGGCGAAAAAGATGATTTCAAAGTCCGAATGGCAGAAACCAAAGAAGCAAGGGAAACACTAGGAACATTGATAATATTCGTTGCCGGACTAACAAATGAGTACGAAGGAGTGTGGGAGTCATTAGATGAATAAGTGGAAATATCAGCAGAATCTGGATCATTACAAGATTTTTTTCTCCCCAAAGAAAAAAATGGAAGGTAAATTAGAAGATTTACGCTTAGAGTTTACAAATGAATAAACAACAATCGAACCAGACTTTTTAAAATTCTTAAAACATTTGGTTTTAATATTTCTAAAATTGGAAAGAGTCTGAGTAAAGTATTAGAAGCAGGACTTGAGAGATACAAGGGAACACACACATCAAGGATAGAGCTTAGAGTTTCATAGAAAATGTTCGCTGCCAAATTAATATCAACTGAGTCGTATAAAAGCGTCCAGTCAGTTGCATTAATTAAATCATTAAGAAAGACAAAATGGCATTTATGAAAACCGACGGTATATTTAAGGAATCGGAGTAGAAATAGGTGTCATCTTTATAAAAAACAAGTAAGAACGTTGCCTTAGGACGAAACCTAAAGCGTGAAACTCGTTTCCCAGAGGGGTATCTGGTATTTTAAATTTAATAATTTATCTAAAATTTTGCATTTATGTAGATTCATGTGAATTTTCTGCAATTTCAATTTTTGCAAATATAACTATGTGAATGAATTAGCATTTTTATAAAATGTTAAAAATTCAATAGAATCATATGCTGAAAGTTTCATCAAGTTCCGTTAAGTCAGTCGCAATCTATTAAACAAAACGTTTGGCTAATTATGACACGTTAAGCAGCGACAGCAAAATACATTTACATTTACATATACATTGAAACGTGCAAGCGCGTTTGTTTATGCATGGTCACAAATAAATTCATCGCCATTCATTCTAGCATATTCTTCAACCAAAATTGTTATTGAGTTGTGCTTGCATTTTCAGCCGCGTCTTTAGTTTTGTATTTGCCAAATATCGCCCTTTATACGCATACATTCAACCGACCACCGTTTTTGTATGTACACATATAAATACATACGTTCATATGCGCGCATTTCAGCATTTTCTAAGAATCACAATTGCGATTGATTTATGTTTATATTGTGTTTGCATTAACAGCAGCTTCTATAGTTTTGTATTTGTCAAAAGTCGCCCTTGTAGTGAAGTAGTTTCGGATTTGCCAACAGGCAATGCAAAACTTATGTGGCGCAGCAGGTAGATGAAAAGCGTGTAAGCAAAAGGGTCCGCGTTCGAGACGCGGCGGCGACGGCATGAAAATAGTTGCGCAGCTGTTCGTGCCTACATACATGCATACCTGATGGGACCTATCGTCAATTTTTTTGTGCATGAATAATTTTGTTCGGACTAAGTCGATTACACAAATATCGGTATTTGATATTTACATTTTTTGTCAGGGTCACACACACAAAAAGAAAATAACATAACTGACCTAGGCTATACGAAAAATGATAATTTTAGCAGATAAATTATTTGCAGAACTTCAACATTAAATCAAATTACATATATTTCTCAGAAATGCCGTTTGTCGTCTTAGCAATTCTTATTAAGCTTATTTATATAGGTGGCACAGGCATATGAATTTTGCAGCTGGGCGTTACAAATTTTGTTGCCAATTTGCCACGCCCCCAGTAGGCGTAGATATATCATATTTGGCAAGTTCCTAGAAGGAGTCTAGGGTAACGTAACTGCAAAGTTTGGATGCTTACACTCCAAAAATGTGAAAGTTACAGGGTATTTTTTCGATGTACCACGCCCCCGAAGGGGCGTAAGATTTATTTTTGGGGAATCAATAGAGGAGGCCCCAGTAACACAAACATCCAATTTTGAATCGTCTAGCTCTAAAACTGTAGGAGCTATAAGCTTTTTGCGATTTGCCACGCCCCCTGAAGGCGTAGGTATGTCCGCCATATCTTTTTGATCTTGGCTTGCTTATCCGAGTATATATATCAAATTTCAAGTCTCTAGCATCAATAGTGCTCAAAATATAGCTGATCTTGTAAAATCACTATATTTTCAGATCCGATTTGCCACGCCCCCAGTGGGCGTAGACATAAAATCTTTTTATGAATCTTTATAGAATCGTAGCGTTAAGTTACGTGCCAAATTTCAGCATTCTAGCTTTAAAACTGTAGAAGTTACAGTTTTTCCGATTTGCCACGCCCCCAATGGGCGTAGATATATCCGCCATATCTTTTTGAGCTTGGGTGGTCAACGCAAGTATACATTCCAAATTTCAACTCTCTAGCTCTTCAACTAATATGATTTCTATGATTTCTATTAACTATGGGCGCAACCATTTTCCGATTTGCCACGCCCCTAGTGGGCGTATCCGGAAAATCTTGACACTTTATAATTCGAGGGTATACACGAGTATATGTTCCAAATTTCAAGTCTCTAGCTTCAATAGCGTAGAAAAATATTGCATTCATACGGACAGACGGACAGACAGACAGACGGACATTTCACAAAACCAATATACTCTTTTTCCCTTTGGGAAACGAGTATAAAAATGACATCTGAAGTGAGATGATGCAAATCTTCAGGAATACAGATAGGAGTTGATCTGGTAACATTAATGACAGAGTCATCATTAATAAAAACGAGATCAAGTGAACGATTCAAATGATTCAAAACAGAGTTCATCTGAAACATTGAGAGACTGAACAAGTTCATCGAAGAAATAATGATCTGTAGACGGAATAAGGTAATTAAAATTGGGAGTTGATGACCACGTAGTGTTAGGTATATTAAAGTCACCCAAAACTAGAAACAAGTCATTATCTTTTACATGCTTAAAAATTTCTTTAATACAAGTTATATGTTGTGCATAGACTTGTACATCAGAAGAAGGGGGAACATATGAACAAGTGACATATATGGAAAGAGATGGGAGATTTATTTTGACCCCAATAATCTCAGCATCATGAAGTGATTTGAAATTTAACGATTCGGAGAGGATATTGGCCTTAACAGCTATTAAGACACCACCACCTCTGCGTATCAATCGATCAAATCTATAAATAGTGAAATTATTACAGAGAATCTCACTATTATATATATTAGGATTCAGCCACGTTTCAGTGAACACAATGTCATCATATTGAAAACTGAAACTGTTTAAAAATAGACCTTTAAGTTTAGAATTTAGGCTTCGAACATTTTGGTATGCCAAAAACAGATTAGGTGAAGAATTTAAACTATTTAGTTTTTTAATACAATATTAGTTGAAGATTGTACCGAAGTAGGGTTCAGTGTTACGGGAGGTAATCGGTTTCGATTCCTTTGGCTTGAATTCATGTACAACTATATGTGGTAGCCAAAACTTGGAATCACATATAGTTGTGAAGTGTTCAAATGGCACACTGATTTTAAATGAAGCAATTTCACGTAGTGTTTCAAAATTAAACTTCGAGATAAAAACATTTGCTGCAGACTTATTAGCAATAAACGCTGATATTGCTTCGCACGTTGTGTCAGATGAAAGCCTGGATAAGAAAACCTGCTTTCGAGGAGACACAACAGATAAAGTGGGAACTAAGGATTCAGAGATCGCTGACAGATTGTTGTTCGATGTTTGAGCAACAACAACCGGGGACGCTCTTACTTTTATAGTAAGATTTAAATTAGGCTCAACAGTTTCAGTAACAGAGCCAGTATTACAAGGTGATGTAGACAAGTCTACAGAAGGTGGATGGGATATTGAGTCAGGGTTAGGTGAAGTAGGAGCTAGTAAATTTGGAGACAACAATGGTACAGAAGATGGTACCAATAATGTTGTAGTATCCATTCGATGGTGTGGAACTTCAAAATTAAACTGATTTAATATTTCATTACCAGCTTCTAAATCACTAGAAAGCTGTTTTGAAATATTGCACAGTTTTAAAAATTGCACTCTCACCGAATTATACATTTTGCAAAAATTTATTTGTTTTTCCAAACAACTTGGACAAGACCAACGTAAACCACCACAACCAATTTTGGTAGTGGACATGATTTTATTGTAGTCCCGCCCCGTAAGGCCTGCACATTTTGTGTGCATCAAATTCTCACACAACCAGCAATTAATAAATTGTGTTTGTGCAGAATCAACAACTTGCTTAAAAGAACATGATTTCTTACAGCAAGTCATTTTGGCAATAAAGGGTTAAACAGAAATTATAGCGAGCAAGAAAATGAAGAAACAAAAACAACAAGTAAGAGTGCTCTAGTCGAGACTGCTCGACTAGGGGATACCCTGAGCCCTGTGAAGAGCCAAATATCAAATCATTCTACGCATCTTTTATGCATGCATATAAACAACACACACACACACATATGTACGCAAGCATAAGCGCGCGCTCTGCCAACTGCGCAGTTGACGCAGCGACTGCGCTTGGGCTGCAATGTGGGCATTACTATGGAAACTTAATTGCTTAATAACTTTTCTTAGCGATGGACTAACTGCATCAAACTTTCAGAACTTATTAATGGCATTCATATGTGTATATTTACCAAAGGACAAGTCTCTAGTATTTGATTTGCGCTTTTTACAAATAGGGGGCTATTGGGGGCGAATGGGGCGTGGCATCCAAAATCTAAAGATTACGTAATATCCATATTCATTGCACGCAACTACATGGGGTGTGACACGCCTCCTTCTGCCTGTTACATACATTTTCACAAAACCATTATACCCTGATTTCCCATTTTCAATGGGCTCAGGGTATAAAAACACAAAGCGAAGGAATGCAAAACTAAAAGTGATAGAAATGCGTTGAGAGCACTAAAAACAAACAACAACAAAGTAAGCGGCAATATCAGTAATGAATCGCGCACAAATAAGAATATCATGCACAAAACAAACTTATAAGCACATATACAGACGCAAGTGTGAATATAAAATACAACAACACTAGGGAGCAGATAAACAGAAAGGCGGCAAACAGTGACACAGAGCATAAACGATAATAAAAATCAAATAGCCGATGCACCAAAACCGAAAGAGAAAAATCAGCAATAACTAAAGCACAAAGCACAACGGATCAAACCTTGCAGAGTAATGTAATGCTAGTTATTTAAAGACTACCGTGCGCGACAGTAAGATAATTATTGTGTAGTAATAAACGAAAAATGTATCAAAACTCCGAGCGCACAACAAAAAGACGCGTTGACACTCTCAACTGAGAACTCTCGCTATGCTAACAGCAACGCTAATGTTAATTAACAGACAAAGCAAAGTTAGATTATGACCACTTGCTTTATTGAAGAATAGCGTAAGACTGAAGAAAATTTTGTTAAAGGCTGTTTTATAGGCTGCTGAAATTACGCAGCAGACAAAGAATGTATGCGTCAGTTAGACGCGTTGTTCTCACATTTTCGGTTTGCAACATTATTGCTATGCAATAGCAACGTGCAACGGCATTCTGTCAAGCAGGCGCCAGTATTTATGATCAGTTGGACGCGCCGTTCTAAGAATTTGGGCTCGCAACATTATTGCTATGCAATAGCAAAATGCAACGGATTTTTGTCAGGCCGGCGCCACTATTTATGATTTGGCTATTTTTGAATCGCTTTATTCTAGATTTTCGTGATCTAAGAAAATCCAGTATGAACTAGTTTTGAATATTCTGTGTGTTGTGGACATTGTCAGTATAAATATGTCACTATATATATATATATATTGAAAATATATATATATATATATATATATATATAATATAACGAATGAACAATTCTAGATGATATAATTTCTTATGAAAAATTGTTGTATTACAAAATGCCTTTAATAGAATCTAAAACAGTGGATTCCACTGCTAATGTTATTAATAAAGTGGGATCCAGTAACATAGATTTAGGTCTGACAAACACCCCTGTTATTGTTATTCTCAGCGTAAATGTAATTTTTAAATTGTGTACATAATAAATGTTTGCGGAAAAAATATATGATCAAAGTTAATCAATGATTTAGATAAAATCTAAAATCATATACTAAAATTTATTTTAGATAAATATTTTTTTTTTTTTTTTTTTTTTTTTTATATATATATATATATATTTTATTTGCAATCTGTCTTATACAAAACAATAAGGAAATCTTTAATTTGTAACTATAAATAACCGGAAGGTTTGAACTCCAACGAGATCAATCCATATATTTACATATTTATGAATCTTTATAGAATCGTAGCGTTAAGTTACGTGCCAAATTTCAGCATTCTAGCTTTAAAACTGTAGAAGTTACAGTTTTCCCGATTTGCCACGCCCCCAATGGGCGTAGATATATCCGCCATATCTTTTTGAGCTTGGGTGGTCAACGCAAGTATACATTCCAAATTTCAACTCTCTAGCTCTTCAACTAATATGATTTCTATGATTTCTATTAACTATGGGCGCAACCATTTTCCGATTTGCCACGCCCCTAGTGGGCGTATCCGGAAAATCTTGACACTTTATAATTCGAGGGTATACACGAGTATATGTTCCAAATTTCAAGTCTCTAGCTTCAATAGCGTAGAAAAATATTGCATTCATACGGACAGACGGACAGACGGACAGACAGACAGACGGACATTTCACAAAACCAATATACTCTTTTTCCCTTTGGGAAACGAGTATAAAAATGACATCTGAAGTGAGATGATGCAAATCTTCAGGAATACAGATAGGAGTTGATCTGGTAACATTAATGACAGAGTCATCATTAATAAAAACGAGATCAAGTGAACGATTCAAATGATTCAAAACAGAGTTCATCTGAAACATTGAGAGACTGAACAAGTTCATCGAAGAAATAATGATCTGTAGACGGAATAAGGTAATTAAAATTGGGAGTTGATGACCACGTAGTGTTAGGTATATTAAAGTCACCCAAAACTAGAAACAAGTCATTATCTTTTACATGCTTAAAAATTTCTTTAATACAAGTTATATGTTGTGCATAGACTTGTACATCAGAAGAAGGGGGAACATATGAACAAGTGACATATATGGAAAGAGATGGGAGATTTATTTTGACCCCAATAATCTCAGCATCATGAAGTGATTTGAAATTTAACGATTCGGAGAGGATATTGGCCTTAACAGCTATTAAGACACCACCACCTCTGCGTATCAATCGATCAAATCTATAAATAGTGAAATTATTACAGAGAATCTCACTATTATATATATTAGGATTCAGCCACGTTTCAGTGAACACAATGTCATCATATTGAAAACTGAAACTGTTTAAAAATAGACCTTTAAGTTTAGAATTTAGGCTTCGAACATTTTGGTATGCCAAAAACAGATTAGGTGAAGAATTTAAACTATTTAGTTTTTTAATACAATATTAGTTGAAGATTGTACCGAAGTAGGGTTCAGTGTTACGGGAGGTAATCGGTTTCGATTCCTTTGGCTTGAATTCATGTACAACTATATGTGGTAGCCAAAACTTGGAATCACATATAGTTGTGAAGTGTTCAAATGGCACACTGATTTTAAATGAAGCAATTTCACGTAGTGTTTCAAAATTAAACTTCGAGATAAAAACATTTGCTGCAGACTTATTAGCAATAAACGCTGATATTGCTTCGCACGTTGTGTCAGATGAAAGCCTGGATAAGAAAACCTGCTTTCGAGGAGACACAACAGATAAAGTGGGAACTAAGGATTCAGAGATCGCTGACAGATTGTTGTTCGATGTTTGAGCAACAACAACCGGGGACGCTCTTACTTTTATAGTAAGATTTAAATTAGGCTCAACAGTTTCAGTAACAGAGCCAGTATTACAAGGTGATGTAGACAAGTCTACAGAAGGTGGATGGGATATTGAGTCAGGGTTAGGTGAAGTAGGAGCTAGTAAATTTGGAGACAACAATGGTACAGAAGATGGTACCAATAATGTTGTAGTATCCATTCGATGGTGTGGAGCTTCAAAATTAAACTGATTTAATATTTCATTACCAGCTTCTAAATCACTAGAAAGCTGTTTTGAAATATTGCACAGTTTTAAAAATTGCACTCTCACCGAATTATACATTTTGCAAAAATTTATTTGTTTTTCCAAACAACTTGGACAAGACCAACGTAAACCACCACAACCAATTTTGGTAGTGGACATGATTTTATTGTAGTCCCGCCCCGTAAGGCCTGCACATTTTGTGTGCATCAAATTCTCACACAACCAGCAATTAATAAATTGTGTTTGTGCAGAATCAACAACTTGCTTAAAAGAGCATGATTTCTTACAGCAAGTCATTTTGGCAATAAAGGGTTAAACAGAAATTATAGCGAGCAAGAAAATGAAGAAACAAAAACAACAAGTAAGAGTGCTCTAGTCGAGACTGCTCGACTAGGGGATACACACACACACACACATATGTACGCAAGCATAAGCGCGCGCTCTGCCAACTGCGCAGTTGACGCAGCGACTGCGCTTGGGCTGCAATGTGGGCATTACTATGGAAACTTAATTGCTTAATAACTTTTCTTAGCGATGGACTAACTGCATCAAACTTTCAGAACTTATTAATGGCATTCATATGTGTATATTTACCAAAGGACAAGTCTCTAGTATTTGATTTGCGCTTTTTACAAATAGGGGGCTATTGGGGGCGAATGGGGCGTGGCATCCAAAATCTAAAGATTACGTAATATCCATATTCATTGCACGCAACTACATGGGGTGTGGCACGCCTCCTTCTGCCTGTTACATACATTTTCACAAAACCATTATACCCTGATTTCCCATTTTCAATGGGCTCAGGGTATAAAAACACAAAGCGAAGGAATGCAAAACTAAAAGTGATAGAAATGCGTTGAGAGCACTAAAAACAAACAACAACAAAGTAAGCGGCAATATCAGTAATGAATCGCGCACAAATAAGAATATCATGCACAAAACAAACTTATAAGCACATATACAGACGCAAGTGTGAATATAAAATACAACAACACTAGGGAGCAGATAAACAGAAAGGCGGCAAACAGTGACACAGAGCATAAACGATAATAAAAATCAAATAGCCGATGCACCAAAACCGAAAGAGAAAAATCAGCAATAACTAAAGCACAAAGCACAACGGATCAAACCTTGCAGAGTAATGTAATGCTAGTTATTTAAAGACTACCGTGCGCGACAGTAAGATAATTATTGTGTAGTAATAAACGAAAAATGTATCAAAACTCCGAGCGCACAACAAAAAGACGCGTTGACACTCTCAACTGAGAACTCTCGCTATGCTAACAGCAACGCTAATGTTAATTAACAGACAAAGCAAAGTTAGATTATGACCACTTGCTTTATTGAAGAATAGCGTAAGACTGAAGAAAATTTTGTTAAAGGCTGTTTTATAGGCTGCTGAAATTACGCAGCAGACAAAGAATGTATGCGTCAGTTAGACGCGTTGTTCTCACATTTTCGGTTTGCAACATTATTGCTATGCAATAGCAACGTGCAACGGCATTCTGTCAAGCAGGCGCCAGTATTTATGATCAGTTGGACGCGCCGTTCTAAGAATTTGGGCTCGCAACATTATTGCTATGCAATAGCAAAATGCAACGGATTTTTGTCAGGCCGGCGCCACTATTTATGATTTGGCTATTTTTGAATCGCTTTATTCTAGATTTTCGTGATCTAAGAAAATCCAGTATGAACTAGTTTTGAATATTCTGTGTGTTGTGGACATTGTCAGTATAAATATGTCACTATATATATATATATATATTGAAAATATATATATATATATATATATATATATATATATATAATATAACGAATGAACAATTCTAGATGATATAATTTCTTATGAAAAATTGTTGTATTACAAAATGCCTTTAATAGAATCTAAAACAGTGGATTCCACTGCTAATGTTATTAATAAAGTGGGATCCAGTAACATAGATTTAGGTCTGACAAACACCCCTGTTATTGTTATTCTCAGCGTAAATGTAATTTTTAAATTGTGTACATAATAAATGTTTGCGGAAAAAATATATGATCAAAGTTAATCAATGATTTAGATAAAATCTAAAATCATATACTAAAATTTATTTTAGATAAATATTTTTTTTTTTTTTTTTTTTTTTTTTTTTTATATATATATATATATTTTATTTGCAATCTGTCTTATACAAAACAATAAGGAAATCTTTAATCTGTAACTATAAATAACCGGAAGGTTTGAACTCCAACGAGATCAATCCATATATTTACATATTTACATATTTATAGCTAATCTATTCTCTATTTGGCAAATCTAATATGTGGAATCTTTTTAAGCGCCGTTCGCTGTTATTTGTGTTGTCGAGGAGTCCAGAAGCTAGAGCATTGCAGTGGTCATGTAGCCTATTTAAATACCTCTCTGCGGTTTTTTGTATTTCCTCTTTGATAAGAGGAAGATTGAGGTCTTTATGGATGTCAAAGTTTGTCATATACCATGGAGCACCTGTTATTGTTCTTAGTGTTTTAGACTGGTAACGCTGAAGAATTTCTATGTTTGAGTTGCTTGCTGTTCCCCATAGCTCCATCGCATAAGTCCAAACTGGCTTCAGAACAGTCTTATATAACCGTATTTTATTTTCAAGGCTTAGCTGTGATCGCGGACCTAGAAGCCAGTACATTTTCTTTGTCTTAGCTTTCAGTTGAGCTTGTTTTGCTTTTATATGCTGTTTCCAGGTAAGCCGGCGGTCCAAGTGTACTCCCAGATATTTCACAGTTTCGCTAACTGGAATGGTAGCGCCATTGAGTGAAACTGTGGGACAGATTCCGCGTCTGAGCGAGAATGTGACTTGCACAGACTTTTGGGCGTTCACCACTATTCTCCACCTTTTTAACCATACTTCAATTAGTCCAAGTTCTTCTTGAAGTAGGTTGGCTGCAACAGTTGGGTCACTGTTCGTAGCAATAATTGCGGTGTCGTCAGCATATGTTGCTATCTGAACAGCATTTGTACTAGGCAAGTCTGCTGTGAAGACAGTGTACAAAACAGGGCCTAAAACACTGCCCTGAGGGACTCCAGCATCAACAGTGCATATAGTGGACGATTCATCCTGTTCTTGAACATAGAATATCCTGTTTTCTAAGTAGGATTTTATTATTAAGAAGTACGGAGCGGGCAACACTTTTTTAATTTTGTACAGCAGTCCTGCATGCCACACTCTATCGAAGGCCTGTTTAACATCCAAAAATACTCCAGTGCAATATTTTTTGCTTTCAAACGCATTTAGAATTTCCTGCGTAATGCGATGGCATTGTTCGATCGTACCATGTCCCCTTCTGAACCCAAACTGATGTTCGGGTATGATATTTAGCTCGTCCAGTACAGGTAACATTCTACTCAAAAGTATACGTTCAAATACTTTAGAGAACGTCACCAGCAAACTAATGGGACGGTACGATGATGTGCAGCCTTCCGGTTTGTTGGGCTTTGGAATCATTATAACTTGCGCGCATTTCCACTGACTTGGAAAGTATTCGAGTCGAAGCATAGCATTATATATATATGTCAGTAGCTGGATGCATTTTTTTGGGAGAATTCTAATAGTGTTTGCACAAATTTTATCATATCCAGGAGATTTTTTCGTATTTAGCTTTTTCATTTCCTCTTCTACCTCTGAAACAGTCGTTTGGCTTATCGGCAGGCTCATTTGACAGGCTGATTCCAGAAAATTATTTACCTCGTCTACTGTGTCAGTATCGGTTTCCGCATTAGGCTTAAAAACTGAGCTTAAATGTTCTGCGAATGCTTCAGCCTTCTCAAGATTGTTTCTGCAGCGTTGGCCGTTGCTGTCAGTAATTATGGTTGCTCTTCTGGCAGGTCTCTTTAGATATTTTGTAGCTCTCCATAGGCTATAATCTAGATCACTAGTGTCTGGGTCAAGATTTCTTAGATAATCTGCCGTCGCTTCATTTTTAATTTCCCATAGTTTAATGTTTAATTCTTTTGCAGCCTTGTTGAAATTTCTTTTGTCTGTTGGGCTTCGAGTTGTTTGCCATATTTTGCGAAGCCTTCTCTTAGTAGCTATTTGAGCTCTTAGTTCTAGAGGTAAGAAAGATTGGATACATAAGTTTTCATCTGGTGGAGGTGTAAACATATGTCCAGCTACATGAATAGAGTTAGTCAATGTTTCAACTGCAGAGTCAATCGCTTCCCCTGTTCTTAGGGATATGTCTAGTCTCGTTTTCTGTTCAAGCCAATTTTTAAATGCGCTTATATTAGTTTTAGCATTAGTAATTCTATAAGGCTTTTGCTTGAAACTAACTGTAGAACTATATGTCAAAATAATGGGTGAGTGATCAGAGCTCAAGTCAAAACTCTCCTCTATTTTAAAATTGTTTTGCGGAAGTCCAGAGTATACAATAAAATCAAGTAAATCTGGGATTTTCCTCGTATCAGTTGGCCAATATGTTGGCTTACCAGTCGACAGGGTTGAGTATTTATTAAGCGTTATGCATTTATACAGCTCAGCACCCTTTGGGTTTACTAGTCTCGATCCCCACCAGGGGTGTTTTGCGTTGTAGTCGCCTCCAGCAATAAACTGTCTACCGAGTCCTTGAAAAAGTGTGTTAAAATTATCTAACATGCAGGGATATCTAGGTGGCACATACACTGCAGCAACAGCGATGTTTGAATGCATACATTTTATTTGAATTATTACAACTTGCATTAAATTTGTGCTGATGCTGTCCAGAGTTTTATAAATAAGTGTATTTTTAACTA
Organism: Drosophila meridiana; assembly: GCA_035045185.1. NCBI lineage: Eukaryota > Metazoa > Arthropoda > Insecta > Diptera > Drosophilidae > Drosophila > Drosophila meridiana. The sequence continues at coordinate 566,115 of JAWNPF010000004.1, forward strand.
TAACGGCACTTCCCCCTTGTGCTCGGCCAGATGGGTGATACGCATTTATAATATCATACCCTTTAATAACTATGTAATTTTTCTTTGTGTAGTGAGTTTCTGATATTAATAATATATCAATGTTGTTGTTTTTAATGAATAAAGTTATTTCATTTCGATGATTGGAAAGCCCATTGGCATTCCATATTGCTATACGAAGATCTACTCGCATAATTTGTTTACTAGCAACATTATGTATGTATGTATATATGGTTGTAAGTTCCGACTGTTTTATTAATAGCTGTTCAATTCTATCTAATGCTGATTTTTCTGGTATTACAGTCTCACCTCTCAGTGCTTGTGCATAGCTAGCTTGATTTGTGTACATATTTTCATGATTATGGTTTGTTGGAATGTTTAATGTTGGGCGGTTAGCCGATAGTGCTGGCCTGCTATGGAGTAAGCTCGACTTTTTTTTGGTAATTTCCGTACATTCTGCAGCCTTTGTAGCTGGCAGCGTGATTTTCTTGGCAGTTGGCGCAAGTAGCTGGTTCACTCTTTTCTTTAGGACAGTTAATACTTAGGTGATTCTCAGCACACTTAACACACTTGAACCGTTTGTTACAGTATGATTTGGTGTGTCCAAATTCTTGGCATCGGTAGCACTGCACCATGTCACTAACTTTCCTCGGTGGTTCTATTGTTACCATGGCATTGTTAATATGTTTTATTTTATAGATCTCATGGTTGTTCTTATTCGTCTCTAGGTCTATAAAGAACATAGGTAGCGGTTCCTTAGTGATACGGCTCTTAATATTTTGAATTCCTCTAACAGTATGGCCTTGCTGTTCAATAGAATGTTTAATTGTTTCAGTTTGTGTAGAGTGATGTATATTTTTGGCTACAACTCTAAATGCCCTCTCCTGTTTAAGCTGGAATGTGTGGAAATTAACTTTATCAATCTTCAATATTTTGATGATGTCCATATATTTTTCAATATTTTTCACCATGATGCGTATATGACCGTCTCGTTGGGATTTATATGTAAATTCAGTGACATCTAGATATGGCTTAAGATATTTTAACAAACCATTCATATCACTGACATTGGACACAAAGATTGGTGGCGGCTTTTCAGGTGTTGTTGTTGTGCTGTCGTTTTCCATTTCGTCATCCAATGTTGGGTTGAGAGTGGTGTCCTTCTCCGTATCTGCCAAGAGGGCAAAGTGGTTAGCCGAGCTAGAAGGTCTGTCTATGGCCATGACTTTTCTCACTAGATTTGGAGAGATATAATTTTTATGTTTCATTGCTCGTGGATTAGTAGGCACCTTTTGCCATGCTAAATGATTGTTTTCGCCGTCTTCCGACATACTCATTTGCTGCTTTGCAGCAGCAAAATTGCAGTCGTTTTCCAGTTGTTCCAATTTGAATACACGCGGCTCCTACTTAGCTATGAGTTTTTGTAATTAAGTTTTTGTTTTGTTTTAAGCAAAATGTATAAGAAAATTGTATTTTTATTTATATATTTTGTGGAAGAAAAATTTTGCACGTTTGCATTTGACAAGCAGTGTTGCAAAACTCCTTATATAAATATAAAGGCCAAAACTACAATCATAATTAACAATGTAAACAGTATTAATTATTTTATAAATGGAATGGGCAGAAATAGTAGAAAACCTGAAGAAACACCTTGTTGAATTCGATAAATCATTTAAGTGCTTTAATAAAAATGCACAAATATCGAACGAAATAAAGACAAAGCACGTTAATATATTAGTAAATTGCTACAATTCAGTTCGAGAGATTGTAAAAGACAATGCAACAAGATTGCAATCGTTACATTCATCTCAGGCAATCGATGTGTTAAGCAGGCTAAGGAAAAACCTTAAATATATTTAAATAGGCACAATTTACAAATATTCCTCCCGAATGTACTTAACACACCAGCCAGTTTTAATGAGCCAGTTTTAAAGAAAACTGCCCAAGGCAACGATTGAGATATTAATGATAAAGAGTCTATCGAACCAAGTCTAAACATGGCTCAAACGATAGAAAGTTTTCTTAAACTAGCCTCATCATTGATGACAGATTTTGATGGTAAGGCTGAAAACTTGCAAAGTTTTGTTGATTCACTAATTCTAGTTGATTCACTAAAGGGAACTTATGAAAATATCGCAATAAGCCTAATAAAGACAAAATTAAAAGGTCATACTCGAAACCTAATTAGCAATGAGCAGACAATTATTGATATTATCTCGCAATTGAAAAAGTCTGTAAAAGGAGAGTCAGTTGAAGTTATTTCTGCTAAGCTCCTAAACTTGCAACAGAAGAGCAAAAACGCAAACCAATATACCCAAGAGGTAGAGAAATTGACTAAGTCTCTAGAAGGAGCTGATATCAATGATGGTTCGACACCTGATTTAGCTAATAAGTACAGCACAACAGGATTTGACCCAATAGATAAGGTGAAGGTAAATTGCTCAATAGATAAGCTAAAACTTATTATGCAGGCAGGCACGTTCAATAATATGAATGATGCAATTTCTAAATTTGTAAACTTTTCTACCAGCAGCATAAATATGGCAATAATTAATAATTCAATTATTAAAGAAAATTACGATGTCTTTTATGACATCAATTCAAACGAAATAATTGTTTGAAATAATGTTAAATGCAAAGTAACAATCTGGTAACACTGTGTATTGTATTTTTGTCACATATTGTAATGTTGCCAGATGATCTATGTCTAGTTGTAAGAGAAACTCAGTCGTTTGCATATCGTCGCGCAGAAAAGAGCTAAATGAAGAAACGCGCAAATAAACGTATACATATAATTTTCCAAGAACTGTCTATTCCATAACTTTTGTACAACTGCATCTGTTCGTTGAAACCAAATTATTCAACAGGTTATGGGCCCAGACACACTTGTACAATAGGAATAGGACAATAAGTTGAGTGAACAATAAGCCGTGAAAAATGGCAGGTGCGTTTATTAGGATTGAGCCGTTAAACGCGGAAAATTATGATACGTGGAAACTACAAATGAATGCTATACTCGTGAAAAATGATTTATGGCCATTTGTAAATGGATCAAAAATATGCCCCGAAGAGGAGGCTGAACGTGCAGCATGGAAAGTGCAAGACGAGAAAGCCCGCGCTGACATATTGCTGTCAATCAGCATATCAGAGTTGGCGTTAATAGAAAACTGTGAAACGGCTCATGATTGTTGGATAAAATTAAAAGAGACATTTCAATCCACTGGACCTGTGAGAAAAGCAAGTTTACTCAAACGAGTGGCGTTATATCGTATGAGCGAAGATAGTGACACGCGTCAGCATATAAAAGAGTTTTTTGATGCTGTGAAAAAATTAAAAGAAATCGGCGTAGCAATTGGAGATGATTTACTCGCGATTCTTTTGTTATACAGTCTGCCTGATTCGTATGAAACATTTCGGTGTGCCATAGAAACAAGGGACGAGTTGCCGAGCCCCGATATTCTACGAGTGAAGATATTAGAAGAGGCAGAAGCGCGAAAAACGAAAAGTGAACGCGAAGAACAGACTGCGTTATATGCAAACCGCCGCAAAGGCAACGGCAAAGAAAAGAACGAGCAAAAGGAAACAAGAAAATGTTATTCTTGTGAAAAAATCGGTCATCTCGCGCGAGACTGCCGAAATAAGAAGAAGCAACATAAACAGAGTGAGAAAATTGCAAATAAAGAACAAGCAAAACACGAATCACTCAATATAAGCGAACATGCATACATAACAGAGCGTAGAGGAAATGTGTGGTGTCTAGACAGTGGATGTACTGCACATATGAGCTCAAACAAAGACGAATTTGGAAAATTAGAGCAAAGTGGCAAGACACTGTATTTAGCAAACCGAAATACCGCAAAGGTAAATGGAGTCGGTGAAGTGCGAATTGAAGTACAGGAAAATAGGCAGAAAAATGAAATCACATTAAAAGAAGTGTTGTATGTATCCGATCTGCGTCAAAATCTGCTCTCTGTATCAAAAATAACTGATAGAGGACACGAAGTGCATTTTCGCAAGAATGAAGCAGTAATTGTCAAAAACAAGAAGGTATGGCTTCGTGCGAAAAGATATGGGAATTTATATTACTTGAACACCGAAGAGCAACAAGTAAATATTGCACAGGATGGTGAAATAGATATGTGGCACCGACGCATGGGCCATTTAAATGAAAATGATTTGAAATCCATGTGCAAGTCAGGCAGAGCGCACGGAATGAACATAAAAGAGAATGCGAAACTATCACAGTGCGAAATTTGCGTAAGTGAAAAACAAACAGCAAACAACTATAAAAGCTCAACTGAAAAAAGATCGAAGCAGACTTTGGAAATTGTTCATAGCGACGTATGCGGGCCAATGCGGAATCAATCAATGAGTGGATGCAAGTATTTCGTAACTTTCATAGATGATTACTCTCGTTATTGTTCGATCTATTTTATCAAGCAAAAGTCAGAAGTGCTTGAAGTATTTAAAAGGTATAAATCTTCTGTTGAGACTTTTACAGGTAACAAAGTCAAGATGTTACAAACTGATAATGGAACAGAATTCAAAAACAAAGAATTTGACGAGTATCTACAAAAGCATGGTATTGGCCGACGTCTAACTGCGCCATACACACCTCAGCAAAATGGCATCGCTGAGAGGCAGAACCGTACACTTGTAGAAATGGCCAGGTGCATGATGAAACAATCTGGAGCACCACCCTCATTTTGGGCAGAGGCGATTAACACAGCATGTTATATCCGAAACAGATGTCCAACCAAAGCATTGTCTGGAGAGCTGCCATATACTTTCTGGACATCTAAAGTGCCTACGGTCAAGTATATGCGCACGTTTGGTACCAGAGCATACGTGTTAATAAAAGACAAACAGAAGGGCAAGTTTGAATCACGATCGGAAGAGTGTATATTGGTGGGATATGCTCTAGAATCAAAAGCTTATCGAGTCTACCACTTAAGGAAACGCACTGTTATTATTAGTAAAGATGTGAAATTTATAAATGTTTCAGGATTCAAAAATGAATTCGAGGAATTCTATGACAGCCCTGAAAACGTTGTTGATATCCAGATAAATGACACATGCGAACCGGAAGATACTTGCTCAAGCGGTGAAGAAATAACAGAGGAGGAGACACAGCCAGTTAGACATGGCAGAGGACGTCCAAAGAAGTTGAAGACTGGTCAGAAAGGAAGACCACGAAAAGTTTATCAACCAGTTGTAGAGGACGATCCTGAGAGCAACGAAGATGACGATGACACATTTGAGGAATGTGAAATGGCATTCAATATATCCACAAATGATCCCCTGACTATCAAGGAAGCACAAGATAGTAATGATGCTGTAAGCTGGACACATGCCATGGAAGACGAGTTCGTGGCACAGATTCTCAACAAGACATGGAAAATTGTTGAAAGGCCGAAGGACAGAAAAGTGATAGGAAACAAGATGGTATTTCAGACAAAGGACGATGGAAGTTCTAAAGGCAAAAAGAAGGCTCGACTAGTTGCCAAAGGATATGCGCAGAAGCCTGGAGAGGATTTTCACGAAACATATTCCCCTGTTGCGCGATTTACTTCAGTTCGGCTACTAGCAGCCTTGTCAGCAGAATATGATTTGGAAATTCATCAAATGGACGTTGTCACAGCATATCTCAATGGAGAGCTAGAGGAGAAGGTTTACATGGACATCCGAGAAAACTTAGATGTTTTTATGCAGAAACTGATGTCAGGAAAACCTATCGGATTAAAACAACAGCATCCAGACGTAGAGGTCATAGAAACGGCTAAAGAGTGGCGAAAAGCCTTAAAGGAGATACAAGACCCCGTATGCCGGATAAAGAAGGCATTATACGGGCTACGGCAGTCAGGAATACGATGGTACTGGAAACTATGGACGAAGCTTAAGGAAATTGGACTTGAAGCAACCGAACAGGACCCATGTTTGTTCGTTAAACGGAAAAGAGGAAAACTTTTAATTGTCACAATATATGTTGATGACCTGCTACTTGCTTCAAACTGTACAGATTGGCTACAACAGACGAAGGCACATCTCTGCAAGAATTTCCAAATGAAGGATTTTGGACCTGTGAAGACATGTTTGGGCATTACGTTTCGTCAAGACAGAACAAAGAAACAACTATTTCTTTCGCAAAAGAAATACATAGATGCCATATTGGAGCGATTTGGCATGATAGGTTGTAAACCAGCAATGACCCCGATGGAAGCCAAATCAACTTTGAAGCTTCCAGATGAACCCAGCAAAGACGAGATGGAGAAGTATCCATACCAAAAACTAATTGGTTCTTTAATGTTTCTTTCAGTAACGACACGCCCAGATATAGCATTTGCAGTAAACTTCATGAGTCAGTTCAACTCAAACTACACAGTTGAACATTGGAAGGCATCGAAACGTATCTTGCGATACCTAAGCGGTTCCAAGGAGATTGGACTTCTCTTCAAACATACCGGAAGAGAACTATATGGCGTGGTCGATGCTGACTGGGGTAGTAACTTGACTGATCGTCGCTCCTACTCAGGACAGGCATTTATATTGGCAGGCGCCGCAATAAGCTGGGAGGCGCGCAAGCAACGTACTGTGGCGTTATCAAGTACCGAGGCAGAGTATTTGGCTATGTCAGAGTCAGTTAAGGAAGCTCTGTATCTAAAAGCGCTACTGGAAAGAATTGGTACGAAATGTGAGTCTGTGCGCATCTACAACGACAACCAAAGCGCACAACATTTGGTGAAAGGTTTTGGATTTCATCCTCGAACGAAGCACATAGATGTGCGTCATCACTTTATCCAGGAGAAGCATAAGAGTGGTGATATTTTTGTAGAATATATGCCGACAGAGAAAATGCCGGCTGATGTACTAACGAAGGGCCTAAGCGCCAACAAGCATAATGAATGTAGCTTTTCGTTAGGTATCACGTATGTTTAAGTTTAAAGTTAGTTACTTTGAGGGGGTGTGTTTGAAATAATGTTAAATGCAAAGTAACAATCTGGTAACACTGTGTATTGTATTTTTGTCACATATTGTAATGTTGCCAGATGATCTATGTCTAGTTGTAAGAGAAACTCAGTCGTTTGCATATAGTCGCGCAGAAAAGAGCTAAATGAAGAAACGCGCAAATAAACGTATACATATAATTTTCCAAGAACTGTCTATTCCATAACTTTTGTACAACTGCATCTGTTCGTTGAAACCAAATTATTCAACAATAATAGACATACGAGGCATAGGAGAAGAAGTAATAAACTCCAAAGGATTAGCCAGAAATAGTAGAAAACCTGAAGAAACACCTTGTTGAATTCGATAAATCATTTAAGTGATTTAATAAAAATGCACAAATATCGAACGAAATAAAGACAAAGCACGTTAATATATTAGTAAATTGCTACAATTCAGTTCGAGAGATTGTAAAAGACAATGCAACAAGATTGCAATCGTTACATTCATCTCAGGCAATCGATGTGTTAAGCAGGCTAAGGAAAAACGTTAAATATATTTAAATAGGCACAATTTACAAATATTCCTCCCGAATGTACTTAACACACCAGCCAGTTTTAATGAGTCAGTTTTAAAGAAAACTGCCCAAGGCAGCGATTGAGATATTAATGATAAAGAGTCTATCGAACCAATTCTAAACATGGCTCAAACGATAGAAAGTTTTCTTAAACTAGCCTCATCATTGATGACAGATTTTGATGGTAAGGCTGAAAACTTGCAAAGTTTTGTTGATTCACTAATTCTAGTTGATTCACTAAAGGGAACTTATGAAAATATCGCAATAAGCCTAATAAAGACAAAATTAAAAGGTCATACTCGAAACCTAATTAGCAATGAGCAGACAATTATTGATATTATCTCGCAATTGAAAAAGTCTGTAAAAGGAGAGTCAGTTGAAGTTATTTCTGCTAAGCTCCTAAACTTGCAACAGAAGAGCAAAAACGCAAACCAATATACCCAAGAGGTAGAGAAATTGACTAAGTCTCTAGAAGGAGCTGATATCAATGATGGTTCGACACCTGATTTAGCTAATAAGTACAGCACAACAGGATTTGACCCAATAGATAAGGTGAAGGTAAATTGCTCAATAGATAAGCTAAAACTTATTATGCAGGCAAGCACGTTCAATAATATGAATGATGCAATTTCTAAATTTGTAAACTTTTCTACCAGCAGCATAAATATGGCAATAATTAATAATTCAATTATTAAAGAAAATTACGATGTCTTTTATGACATCAATTCAAACGAAATAATAGACATACGAGGCATAGGAGAAGAAGTAATAAACTCCAAAGGATTAGCCAGAAATAGTAGAAAACCTGAAGAAACACCTTGTTGAATTCGATAAATCATTGAAGTGATTTAATAAAAATGCACAAATATCGAACGAAATAAAGACAAAGCACGTTAATATATTAGTAAATTGCTACAATTCAGTTCGAGAGATTGTAAAAGACAATGCAACAAGATTGCAATCGTTACATTCATCTCAGGCAATCGATGTGTTAAGCAGGCTAAGGAAAAACCTTAAATATATTTAAATAGGCACAATTTACAAATATTCCTCCCGAATGTACTTAACACACCAGCCAGTTTTAATGAGTCAGTTTTAAAGAAAACTGCCCAAGGCAGCGATTGAGATATTAATGATAAAGAGTCTATCGAACCAAGTCTAAACATGGCTCAAACGATAGAAAGTTTTCTTAAACTAGCCTCATCATTGATGACAGATTTTGATGGTAAGGCTGAAAACTTGCAAAGTTTTGTTGATTCACTAATTCTAGTTGATTCACTAAAGGGAACTTATGAAAATATCGCAATAAGCCTAATAAAGACAAAATTAAAAGGTCATACTCGAAACCTAATTAGCAATGAGCAGACAATTATTGATATTATCTCGCAATTGATAAAGTCTGTAAAAGGAGAGTCAGTTGAAGTTATTTCTGCTAAGCTCCTAAACTTGCAACAGAAGAGCAAAAACGCAAACCAATATACCCAAGAGGTAGAGAAATTGACTAAGTCTCTAGAAGGAGCTGATATCAATGATGGTTCGACACCTGATTTAGCTAATAAGTACAGCACAACAGGATTTGACCCAATAGATAAGGTGAAGGTAAATTGCTCAATAGATAAGCTAAAACTTATTATGCAGGCAGGCACGTTCAATAATATGAATGATGCAATTTCTAAATTTGTAAACTTTTCTACCAGCAGCATAAATATGGCAATAATTAATAATTCAATTATTAAAGAAAATTACGATGTCTTTTATGACATCAATTCAAACGAAATAATAGACATACGAGGCATAGGAGAAGAAGTAATAAACTCCAAAGGATTAGCCTCAATCGAGCTACAAACAGACAAATATATTATTCCATATAAATTTCATTTACTTCATTCAGATTTCGCAATCCCATGCTATGGAATAATAGGATTAGATTTCATAGAAACATTTAATTGTCAATTAGATTACAATAGTTCCGAAGATTGGTTTATACTTAGACCACCAAACCTAACGTATCCTATCTATGTTCCAATAACATTTAGTTCTGGTACTAATTCCACTCTTCTACCAGCAAGATCACAAGTGATACGCCAAATAGAGTTGTCTTCAGCAGAAGTAAATATTTTAATTCGAAATCAGGAATTTATGTTGCAAACACTATTGCTATAGCAAAAAATACTTTTGTCCGATTTTTAAATAATTAATTAAAAAGAATGTCCCATTTAAATGGACAACAGAATGTGAAAAGGCACTCCAGTACCTAAAAAATCAACTTGTTCAACCAAATTTATTACAGTACCCAGATTTCAGCAAAGAATTTTGCATAATCACAGATGCAAGCAAGCAAGAATATGGAGCAGTTTTAACTCAAAACTATAATGGACTCTAACTCCCAGTTGCATATGCATCAAGAGTATTCACTAATGGTGAAAGCAATAAGAGTACTACTGAACAAGAACTAGCAGCTATACACTGGGCAATAACACATTTTCGACCATATATATGTGGCAAACATGTTACAGTAAACCCAAGTTCCATATTAACACGCATGCGACTCGAGTTAGAAGAGTATGGTTTTGCGGTAGAGTATCTGAGAGGAAAAGATAATTTTGTGGCAGACGCCTTGTCAAGGATAACAATATCCGACTTAATTGACATGAATAGAAAAGTCCTGAAAGTCACTACCAGGCACCAAAGTAGATAAAACAATTTCTGCGCAGAAAATAAACAAGAACTATTGCCAAAGCAAAGCCTTGAGAAAGCTTCTAAGGCCAACGTACATGAAGTCATTTCAAATGATGAAGTACGGAAAGTAATGACCTTGCATATTATAAATTATGTTTTTTGAAACATGGTAAAAAAGTTATAGCAAGAATTGAAGTTAGCGATTTGTACTCCAATGTAATTCTCGACTTAGGTCAGTTTTTCCAAAGGCTTGAAATGCAAGCTGGTATACTTAAAATTCAACTCAAAATGGCACCAAGCGAAAAGATCTTTGAAGTAATTTCAATTGAGAACTTTAAAAATATGGGCAATAAAATATTGAAAATATTAAGAGTAGCGCTACTCCAGCCGGTGACCCTAATATAAAACAAGTAAGAGGGCTCTAGTCGAGACTGCTCGACTAGGGGATACCCTGAGCCCTGTGAAGAGCCAAATATCAAATCATTCTACGTTTTTGTTATACATACAAACAACACATATGCACGCACGCATAAGCGCGCGCTCTGCCAACTGCGCATTTGACGACTGCGCTTGGGCTGCAATGTGGGCATTACTATGGGAGCTTATATCGTATTTTCGATAAGCATTAAAATCGATAACATTACAACAAAAATAGTTATCGTTCATACGAAATAAACTTGACCTGCGCGTGCTATCCACGGACCCAACAAAAAAATTCAAGTCTCTAGCTTATCTAGATGCTACAATCGACGCGTTCAAGCATACGGACAGACGGACGGACGGACAGACGGACGGACGGACAGATAGACAGGCGGACAGGGCTAAATCGACTCAGCTCGTCGCCCTGATCAAGAATATATATACTTTGTGGGGTCTGACACGCCTCCTTCTGCCTGTTACATACATTTAACAAAACCATTATACCCTGATTTCCCATTTTCAACGGGCTCAGGGTATAAAAACGTAAGAACACAACAACAAAAAAGTATAGAAATATATATTACATTACAAAAATCAAATATAATTTTTAATAATTACTCAATATAATATTATTACTACATAATAATATTACGTTATTTCTCTAAAAAAGGTATGTGTAGCATGTTACATGTAAATAAGCATATACCCATTGTAGTTTATACAATATGTAAAGTGGTCATACGCTCAATCTGAAAGTTATAGTATCAAGCGCATTGACCGCCAATGTATATGCCGTAATATGATCAGCCACTTATATGTGGACTGGCCTGCAGCGTGAGATCTGCAGCATAAGCACTACGACGTTCATTGACCGTTTGGTCCCAAGTTCATTACAATGTATATGCCTTCTGCATATATATACATTAACAAATATACACATACATATGGCATGATATGTACTCCCGTTCTGCCGCTGCTTTGAGCGACAGAACTCAAAATTTCATTATATACTTTAGGCTAAGTTCATTCTCAAATAAAGAAGACAAATTTACTATGAATTTGGCAATGAAACTTAAAAGACGTATTCTATCGTTACAGTTTACTTTTCTTTAGATTTTTATACTCGTTTCCCAAAGGGAAAAAGAGTATATTGGTTTTGTGAAATGTCCGTATTGCTGTCCGTCTGTCCGTATGAATGCAATATTTTTCTACGCTATTGAAGCTAGAGACTTGAAATTTGGAACATATACTCGTGTATACCCTCGAATTATAAAGTGTCAAGATTTTCCGGATACGCCCACTAGGGGCGTGGCAAATCGAAAAATGGTTGCGCCCATAGTTACGAAATCATATTAGTTGAAGAGCTAGAGAGTTGAAATTTGGAATGTATACTTGCGTTGACCACCCAAGCTCAAAAAGATATGGCGGATATATCTACGCCCATTGGGGGCGTGGCAAATCGGGAAAACTTTAACTTCTACAGTTTTAAAGCTAAAATGCTGAAATTTGGCACGTAACTTAACGCTACGATTCTATAAAGATTCATAAAAAGATTTGATGTCTACGCCCACTGGGGGCGTGGCAAATCGGATCAGAATGTATAGTGATTTTACAAGATCAGCTATATTTTGAGCACTATTGATGCTAGAGACTTGAAATTTGATATATATACTCGGATAAGCAACACAAGATCAAAAAGATATGGCGGACATACCTACGCCTTCAGGGGGCGTGGCAAATCGCAAAAAGCTTATAGCTCATACAGTTTTAGAGCTAGACGATTCAAAATTGGATGTTGTGTACTGGGGGCCTCCTCTATTGATTCCCCAAAAATAAATCTTACGCCTTACCACGCCCCCTTTGGGGCGTGGTATATCGAAAAAATATCCTGTAACTTTCACATTTTTGGAGTGTAAGCATCCAAACTTTGCAGTTACGTTACTCTAGACTCCTTCTAGGAACTTGCCAAATATGATATGTCTACGCCTACTGGGGGCGTGGCAAATTGGCAGCAAAATTTGTAACGCCCAGCTGCAAAATTCATATAATTCATAAGACGACAAACGGCATTTCTGAGAAATATATGTAATTCGATTTAATGTTGAAGTTCTGCAAATAATTTATCTGCTAAAATTATCATTTTTCGTATAGCCTAGGTCAGTTATGTTATTTTCTTTTTGTGTGTGTGACCCTGACAAAAAATGTAAATATCAAATACCGATATTTGTGTAATCGACTTAGTCCGAACAAAATTATTCACACACAAAAAAATTGACGAGAGGTCCCATCAGGTATGTATGTATGTAGGCACGAACAGCTGCGCAACTACTTTCATGCCGTCGCCGCCGCGTCTCGAACGCGGACCCTTTTGCTTACACGCTTTTCATCTACCTGCTGCGCCACATCAGTTTTGCATTGCCTGTTGGCAAATCCGAAACTACTTCACTACAAGGGCGACTTTTGACAAATACAAAACTATAGAAGCTGCTGTTAATGCAAACACAATATAAACATAAATCAATCGCAATTGTGATTCTTAGAAAAAGCTGAAATGCGCGCATATGAACGTACATATTTATATGTGTACATACAAAAGCGGTGGTCGGTTTAAATGTATGCGTATAAACGGCGATATTTGACAAATACAAAACTAAAGAAGCGGCTGAAAATGCAAGCACAACTCAATAACAATTTTGGTTGAAGAATATGCTAGAATGAATGGCGCTGAATTTATTTGTGACCATGCATAAGCAAAAGCGCTTGCACGTTTCAATGTATGTACATATGTGTAAATGTAAATATATTTTGCTGTCGCTGCTTAATGCGTGCGTGTAATAATGGGCCACACGTTTTGTTTAATATATTGCGACTGACTTAACGGAACTTGATGAAACTTTCAGCAAATGATTATATTGAATTTTTTACATTTTATAAAAATGCTAATTCATTCACTTAGTTATATTTGCAAAAATTGAAATTGCATAAAATTCACATGAATCTACATAAATGCAAAATTTGAGATAAATTATTAAATTTAAAATACCAGATGCCCCTGTGGGAAACGAGTATCACGCTTTAGGTCTCCCCTAAGGCAACGTTCTTACTTGTTTTTAAATATATTTTATTTACTATGTTGTATACAAAAATATTTTTTTTTTATTATTATTATTATTTTATATATATATATATATATATATATATATATATATATATATATATATATATATTCTTATTCTTTTTTTTTTTTCATTTATTAATTCTTTTTAACCTATCCTTGTAAACTTTTTGTTCCTTATTTTTCTTGTTCTTTATAATTGTATTATTATTGTTTTCTACACTAATGACCTCAAATTTTCCTATATATGAAGGTTCTAATTTGTGACCAGTTTCATTTTTTAACAAAACTTGGTCTCCAATTTCTATATTAAAATTATTTATTTTCTCATCTTTGTATTTCTTATTGTTAACCTTATGTTTTTCTAGCATAGTACGAGCTCTCTTATACGCGTTTTCTAATCTAAACTTTACTTCCTTAGCATAATCATCTATATTATATAGTGGATCTGCCGTATTTATATTATTAAAATCTATGAACTGTTTTGGTTGTCTGCCAAAAACTAGTTCGTATGGACAATAATTATGTGCTACCGAGGGTGTCGTATTGAAACAGTAAGTGAAATATTGTATCCAAACATCTCAATCGGTCTAATCTGCAGAGATGTAAGAACGAACGTATTCATTTAATGTTCGATGACTTGGTTCTACTGTACCTAATGTTTGGTGATGATGGCCTGTAGACGTTATATTATCAATCTTAAGATATTTGCACAAGTCATTTATAATATAATGCTTATGTTCTGTTCCCATGTCCGTTATGATGTCCATGTCCGTACTTTAGAATAAAAGATTCAAATATGACTTTTGCGACAGTTTTTGCGCTTTTGTTTGCAACCGGAATAGCTACTAAATACTTTGTCAAATCACATATTAAAGTGACTGCGTATTCATTTCCATTTTCCGAACGTGGTAGTGGACCAATTGTGTCTACTATCACTCTGTCAAAAACATATTGTGGAGTTTCGGTGATTATCATAGGATATCTTACATGTTTCGTCGTTTTCGACGTCATGCATTTTGAACATTTATTTATGTACTCATTTATATGACGTGTCATATTTTTCCAATAATAATGTCTCTTTACTTTGGCCAAAGTTTTTGTTATGTCTGCATGACCTCCTTGAACTGGATCGTTATGGTATGTAGACAATATTGCTTCTTTTTATACCCTGAGCCCATTGAAAATGGGAAATCAGGGTATAATGGTTTTGTTAAATGTATGTAACAGGCAGAAGGAAGCGTTTCAGAGTATATATATTCTTGATCAGGGCGACGAGCTGAGTCGATTTAGCCCTATCCGTCTGTCTGTCTGTCCGTCTGTCCGTCCGTTCGTCCGTCCGTCTGTCCGTATGTTTGAACGCGTTGATTGAAGCATCTAGACAAGCTAGAGACTTGATTTTTTTTTGTTGGGTCCGTGGATAGCACGCGCAGTTCAAGTTTGTTACCAAAAAACGATATCTATTTTTGTTGTTTTGTTATCGATTTTAAACCTTATCCAAAACAGGTTATAAAATTATATCTCCCACACCTTTAGAGCTAGACCCCTCAAATTTTGCATATAGATTCAGATTTTATGCAATTTCTATTTTTTTATTTTTTGGATACCGGTTCTTTTTACTAATTACCCCCCTCCCCCCTTCACCATACTCGACCCATTGAGAGTCTGTTCCAAATATAACCATGTGAATAAATTAGTATTTTTATAAAATGTAAAAAATTCAATAGAATCATATGCCGAAAGTTTCATCAAATTCCGTTAAGTCAGTCCCGATTTATTAAACAAAACGTTTAGCCAATTATTACACGCACGTGGCAAGCAGCGACGCGCAGCAAAAAACATTTACACATACACATACATTGAAGCGTGCAAACGCGTCTACAACCATGTGCACAAATGCATTCAAGGCCATTCGTTCTAGCATATTCTTCAACCAAATCTGTGTTTGAATTCTGTTTATTTATTTTGATTTTTATTTATTTTTGATTAACATACATTCCAGTTGAATAAAATTTCAAAATTATAATTTAATTTTGGAAAATTTAATGTTATATGCAAGCTATATAGCGTATTAAACAATGCAAAACAGACGGGGTTCAGGGGATCTCCTAGTCGGGCACCTCCGATTAGAGTTTTCTTACTTGTTGTAAATCTAGCTCTAAAGGTGTGGGAGATATAATTTTATAACCTGTTTTCGATAAGGTTTAAAATCGATAACAAAACAACAAAAATAGATATCGTTTTTCGGTAACAAACTTGACCTGCGCGTGCTATCCATGGACCCAACAAAAAAAATTCAAGTCTCTAGCTTGTCTAGATGCTTCAATCGACACGTTCAAACATACGGACAGACGGACGGACGGACAGACAGACAGACGGACAGGGCTAAATCGACTCAGCTCGTCGCCCTGATCAAGAATATATATACTTTGTGGGGTCTGACACGCCTCCTTCTGCCTGTTACATACATTTAACAAAACCATTATACCCTGATTTCCCATTTTCAATGGGCTCAGGGTATAAAAATGTTGTAAGTTTGAAGTTATGATTTTTTCAAATAATTTGGGATAACAGACAGTTTACCTATACCTCTATAATTTGAAATTTCAGACCTCCCACCTTTCTTATGTAATGGGATAATAAATGATTCCTTCCAAATAGAAGTTTCCAGGGACAAATTGAATAGTTTTGATAAAGGTAACTGTAAAGAAGCACTGCATTCCTTTATAACACAGCTTGGAATATTATCAGCACCAGGCGAAAAAGATGATTTGAAAGTCTGAATGGCAGAATCCAAAGAAGCAAGGGAAACAATAGGAACATTGATAATATTCGTTGCCGGACTAACAAATGAGTACGAAGGGGTGTGAGAGTCATTAGATGAATAAGTGGATTGAAAAAAATTTGCAAAAAGATCAGCAGAATCAGGATCATTACAAGATTTTTTCTCCCCAAAGAAAAAAATGGAAGGTATATTTGTTGAGGAACCATTTGTCATTATTTATATTTTAAATGCTAGGTGTTATGAGAATTACCTTTTACGTTGCAAAAGGAAATTCGTTCGTGATCCCAAGCAATTTTATTAATTTGTAAACTCTAATCGTAAATATTTTAAAATTTGACTTGGCTATTGAGTATTTAGACCAGTCAACAATCGAACCAGACTTTTTAAAAGAGTCTGAGTAAACCAGGGGGCTTATTAGAAGCAGGCCTTGAGAGATACAAGGGAACACAGACATCAAGGATAGAGCTTAGAGTTTCATAGAAAATGTTCGCTGCCAAATTAATATCAACTGAGTCGTATAAAAGCGTCCAGTCAGTTGCATTAATTAAATCATTAAGAAAGACAAAATTGCATTTATGAAAACAGCGACGGTATATTTTAGGAATCGGAGTAGAAATAAGTGTCATCTTTATGGAAAAAAATGACATCTAAAGTGGGATGATGCAAATCTTCAGGAATACAGATAGGAGTTGATCTGGTAACATTAATGACAGAGTCATCATTAATAAAAACAAGATCAAGTGAACGATTCAAATGATTCAAAACAGAGTTCATCTGAAACATTGAGAGACTGAACAGTTCATTAAAGAAATAATGATCTGTAGACGGAATAAGGTAATTAAAATTGGGAGTTGACGACCACGTAGTGTTAGGTATATTAAAGTCACCCAACACTAGAAACAAGTCATTATCTTTTACATGCTTAAAAATTTCTTTAATACAAGTTATATGTTGTGCATAGACTTGCACATCAGAAGAAGGGGGAACATATGAACAAGTGACATATATGGAAAGAGATGGAGATTTATTTTAACCCCAATAATCTCAGCATCATGAAGTGATGTGAAATTTAACGATTCGGAGAGGATATTGGCCTTAACAGCTATTAAGACCCACCTCTGCGTATCAATCGATCAAATCTATTAATAGTGAAATTATTACAGAGAATCTCACTATTATAAATATTATTGATATTATTGAAATATTGAAAACTGAAACTGTTTAAAAATATACCTTTAAGTTTAGAATTTAGGCTTCGAACATTTTGGTATGCCAAAAACAGATTAGGTGAAGAATTTAAACTATTTAGTTTTTTGATACAATATTAGTTGAAGATTGTACCGAAGTAGGGTTCAGTGTTACGCGAGGTAATCGGTTTCGATTCTTTGGCTTGAATTCATGTACAACTATATGTGGTGGCCAAAACTTGGAATCACATATAGTTGTGAAGTGTTCAAATGGCACACTGATTTTAAATGAAGCAATTTCACGTGGTGTTGCAAAATTAAACTTCGAAATAAAAATATTTGCTGCAGACTTACTAGCAATAAATAAATAATAAAAAACCTGCTTTCGAGTAGACACAACAGATAAAGTGGGAACTAAGGATTCAGATTGTTGTTCGTTGTTTGAGCAACAACAACCGGGGACGCTCTTACTTTTATAGTAGGACTTAAATTAGGCTCAACAGTTTCAGTAACAGAGCCAGTATTACAAGGTGATGTAGAAAAGTCTACAGAAGGTGGATTGGATATTGAGTCAGGGTTAGGTGAAGTAGGAGCTAGTAAATTTGGAGACAAAAATGGTACAGAAGATGGTACCAATAATGTTGTAGTATCCATTCGATGGTGTGGAGCTTCAAAATTAAACTGATTTAATATTTCATTACCAGCTTCTAAATCACTAGAAAGCTGTTTTGAAATATTGCACAGTTTTAAAAATTGCACTCTCACCGAATTATACATTTTGCAAAAATTTATTTGTTTTTCCAAACAACTTGGACAAGACCAACGTAAACCACCACAACCAATTTTGGTAGTGGACATGACTTTATCGTAGTCCCGCCCCGTAAGGCCTGCACATTTTGTGTGCATCAAATTCTCACACGACCAGCAATTAATAAATTGTGTTTGTGCAGAATCAACAACTTGCTTAAAAGAGCATGATGTCTTACAGCAAGTCATTTTGGCAATAAAGGGTTAAACAGAAGTTATTGCGAGCAAGAAAAAAAAGAAACAAAAACAAAAACACAAACCGAAGGAATGCAAAACTAAAAGTGATAGGAATGCGTTGAGAGCACTAAAAACAAACAACAACAAAGTAAGCGGCAATATCAGTAATGAATCGCGCACAAATAAGAATATCATGCACAAAACAAACTTATAAGCACATATACAGACGCAAGTGTGAATATAAAATACAACAACACTAGGGAGCAGATAAACAGAAAGGCGGCAAACAGTGACACAGAGCATAAACGATAATAAAAATCAAGTAGCCGATGCACCAGAACCGAAAGACAAAAATCAGCAATAACTAAAGCACAAAGCACAACGGATCAAACTTTGCAGAGCAATGTAATGCTAGTTACTTAAAGACTACCGTGCGCGACAGTAAGATAATTATTGTGTAGTAATAAACGAGAAATTTATCAAAACTCCAAGAGCACAAATAAAAGACGATTTAACACTCTCAACTGAGAACTCTCTCTCTATAATAAATATCGTCGAAAATGTGTTATATATATGTTATTGTTCCGTAGTACTCTTATTGCTTTCACCTTTAGTGAATGCTCTTGAAGCATATGCAACTGGGAGCTGGAGTCCATTATAGTTTTGAGTTAAAACTGCTCCACATATTGCTTGCTTGCTGAAAGCTGGGTACTGCAATAAATTTGGTTGAACAAGTTGATTTTTTAGGTACTGGAATGCCTTTTCACAATCTGCTGTCCATTCAAATGGGATATTCTTTTTCGGCGAAGTTTTTTATAAAACGTCTATAATAATTGCAAAATGCAACGAATCTTCTAGCACTTTCTGCGTCCGTAGGGACAGAATAGTTATTTATAACATCAAATTTTTTACCGTCTGGTAAGATTCCTTTATCTGTGCATCTATGACCTCCAAACGTCACCTCGTGCATGAAAAATGAACATTTTTCTGGATGTAATTTCGGATTGTGTGAAAAATGGACATTTTTCTGGATGTAATTTCAGATTGTGTTTTCTACAAAGTTTGAAAACATCTGTTAAATTTTTAATCATATGTTGTTCAGAACAACCAATAACGATTAAATCATCCATGTAATAAAGGAAAGCTTGTGAAGGCTCTAAGCCTGAGAATGCTATTGTTATCATTCTCTGAAATGAATTAGGCGCTATTTTTAAACCAAATGGTAATCGCGTGAAACGATATGAGCCATTGCTCGTTGAAAAAGACGTTATATTTCTTGAGCTTTCCTCGAGCTCAATTTGGTGGAAACCGGACATTAAGTCAAGGCATGAAAAATATTTAGCTCTACATAATATATCAAGAATATCGTCAATTCTGGGGAGTGGAAATTTATCTGACTGCAATTTTTTATTTATTTGGCCATAGTCAATTACTAATCGCCATTTTTTTCTCTTTAGAGTCCGGAAGAGATTTCTTCGGGACTAATAAGAGTGGGCTATTATAGGGTGATACAGATGATTCAACAATATTTTTTTCAATTCACTTTCCAACTTGATGCTGGATTTCGTCTAATTGTCTACGCGGACATCGATAATTTTTTTCGTATACTCGCTCATCATTCTTAAGTCTCAATTTTTGCTTATAGAAGTTGTTTGTTGTGATTGGTTCGGTTTCAAGTCCGAACAAATCACTATACTCGGTGCATATTTCTTTAAGTTGTTTTTTAAAGAAAAATTGGAAAATTTTTCTTTAATTTATTAATTACAGACTTTTTCTCTTGTATTTTAGAATTTTAACTACATTGTAGTTCGAAAGTGGTTCAAATTTTATGTTATAATTGCCTACTGTTTGGCATTTATCTGTGGTATTTAAGAATCGGACAAAAGTATTTTTTTGCTGTAGCAATAGTGTTTGCAACATAAACACCCGGTTTGGAATTAAAATGTTTTCTTTTGCTGAAGACAACTCTATTTGGCTTATCCCTTGTGATCTTGCTGGTACAAGTGTGCAATTAGTACCAGAACTAAATGTTATCGGAACATAGATAGGATACGTTAGGTTTTGTGGTCTAAGTATAAACCAATCTACGGAACTATTGTAATCTAATTGACAATTAAATGTTTTTATGAAATCTAATCCTATTATTCCATCGCATGGGATTGCGAAATCTGAATGAAGTTTGGAGCTCGATTGAGGCTAATCCTTTGGAGTTTATTACTCCTTCTCCTATGTCTCGTATGTCTATTATTTTGTTTGAATTAATGTCATGAAAGACATCGGAATTTTCTTTAATAATTTAAATATCTGCACCTGTATCAATCAAAAATGTTATTTGTTTATTTGTTACGACATTTTTGAATGATACGAAATTGTTGAGACTAAGGTTGACAGTATATCTTTTGTGATTTAATTTAGAGTATCTGGAGGTGTCTGCGAGTTTCCTCTTGGGTTACTCTCATATTATTGAAATTTCCCCTGTTGGAATTTCCATGGCCTCTAGAGCTTCCTCTATTTTGTGCCATGTTTAGACTTGTATTAGTTTCATTTTTTACGAAAGGATTAACGTCTCCTAAGGGAGGAGACGTTAGTTTTTAATTTGAATTTTAGCATTGAAAAAAAAAATTTTTTTTTTTATTAAATTGGAATTTTGGATTAACAAATTTTTGTTTTTAAAGCATATATATATATATATGTCACATTTTATGAACTGTATTTGTTTAATTGCATTATTAATTAATTAAAAATATATGTATATATATTTTTTTTAATATTAGTTTGTTGTATTATTCCTAATCGATCAACGTAGTGATCTCCTGTCTAATGTTTCGTATGGCTTTACAGGCCATATTCTACTACGAGCAACGCAATTATCGCTCAGTATTAAAAAAATTCGTTTAATATGAAAATTTTTTGTTTTTTATACTCGTTTCCCAAAGGAAAAAAGAGTATATTGGTTTTGTGAAAAGTCCGTCTGTCCGTCTGTCCGTTTGGCCGTCTGTCCGTCTGTCCGTATGAATGCAATATTTTTCTACGCTATTGAAGCTAGAGACTTGAAATTTGGAACATATACTCGTGTATACCCTCGAATTATAAAGTGTCAAGATTTTCCGGATACGCCCACTAGGGGCGTGGCAAATCGGAAAATGGTTGCGCCCATAGTTAATAGAAATCATAGAAATCATATTAGTTGAAGAGCTAGAGAGTTGAAATTTGGAATGTATACTTGCGTTGACCACCCAAGCTCAAAAAGATATGGCGGATATATCTACGCCCATTGGGGGCGTGGCAAATCGGGAAAACTGTAACTTCTACAGTTTTAAAGCTAAAATGCTGAAATTTGGCACGTAACTTAACGCTACGATTCTATAAAGATTCATGAAAAGATTTGATGACTACGCCCACTGGGGGCATGGCAAATCGGATCTGAATATATAGTGATTTTACAAGATCAGCTATATTTTGAGCACTATTGATGCTAGAGACTTGAAATTTGATATATATACTCGGATAAGCAACCCAAGATCAAAAAGATATGGCGGACATACCTACGCTTTCAGGGGGCGTGGCAAATCGCAAAAAGCTTATAGCTCGTACAGTTTTAGAGCTAGACGATTCCAAATTGGATGTTTGTGTTACTGGGGGCCTCCTCTATTGATTCCCCAAAAATAAATCTTACGCGCCTTCGGGGGCGTGGTATATCGAAAAAATACCCTGTAACTTTCACATTTTTGGAGTGTAAGCATCCAAACTTTGCAGTTACGTTACCCTAGACTCCTTCTAGGAACTTGCCAAATATGACATGTCTACGCCTACTGGGGGCGTGGCAAATTGGCAACAAAATTTGTAACCCCCGCCCAGCTGCAAAATTCATATGCCATTGCCACCTATATAAATAAGCTTAATAAGAATTGCTAAGACGACAAACGGCATTTCTGAGAAATATGTGTAATTTGATTAAATGTTGTAGTTCTGCAAATAATTTATCTGCTAAAATTATCATTTTTCGTATAGCCTAGGTTAAATATGTTATTTTCTTTTTGTGTGTGTGACCCTGACAAAAAATGTAAATATCAAATACCGATATTTGTGTAATCGACTTAGTCCGAACCAAATTATTCACGCACAAAAAAATTGACGATAGGTCCCATCAGGTTTGCATGTATGTAGGCACGAACAGCTGCGCAACTATTTTCATGCCGTCGCCGCCGCGTCTCGAACGCGGACCCTTTTGCTTACACGCTTTTCATCTACCTGCTGCGCCACATCAGTTTTGCATTGCCTGTTGGCAAATCCGAAACTACTTCACTACAAGGGCGACTTTTGACAAATACAAAACTATAGAAGCTGCTGTTAATGCAAACACAGTATAAACATAAATCAATCGCAATTGTGATTCTTAGAAAATGCTGAAATGCGCGCATATGAACGTATGTATTTATATGTGTACATACAAAAACGGTGGTCGGTTGAATGTATGCGTATAAAGGGCGATATTTGACAAATACAAAACTAAAGAAGCGGCTGAAAATGCAAACACAACTCAATAACAATTTTGGTTGAAGAATATGCTAGAGTGAATGGCGCTGAATTTATTTGTGACCGTGCATAAGCAAACGCGCTTGCACGTTTCAATGTATGTACATATGTGTAAATGTAAATATATTTTGCTGTCGCTGCTTAACGCGTGCGTGTCATAATTGGCCGAACGTTTTGTTTAATAGATTGCGACTGACTTAACGGAACTTGATGAAACTTTCAGCAAATGATTCTATAGAATTTTTTACATTTTATAAAAATGCTAATTCTTTCACATAGTTATATTTGCAAAAATTGAAATTGCAGAAAATTTACATGAATCTACATAAATGCAAAATTTGAGATAAATTATTAAATTTAAAATACCAGATACCCCTCTGGGAAACGAGTTTCACGCTTTAGGTTTCGTCCTAAGGCAACGTTCTTACTTGTTTTTTTTTTTAAATTCTAGCTTTATCCCTAATCGATCAACGCAGTGATCTCCTGTCTAATATTTCGTATAGCTTTACGGGCCATATTCTGCTACGAGCAACGCTATTATCGCTCAGTATTACAAACATTTCATTAACATTTCATTTTTGTTATCTATATATATTATTCTTATATTTAAGTTGCGCGCTCTTTGTAGCGCTGTCGGTCCGTTAATCCTGTTGGTCTAGCTTGGTATGCTAGACGGAGCCGGTGCCGGCCTTCGCACAGGCTGTTCGGGCGCCGGTGCTGGTCTCCTTATTCTGTTGTGGCGCCGCTGCTGGTATGCAAGTGCAGTCCATCGGGCATTTTTCCTCAGGTTTAGTGTGGAGTTCCTTCCTTTGTGGTGCTGGTTGAAATACTTTTGAGTTTATTAATGGATTTTTTTTTTAAATGATTTCATTTATAGAGGTTGAGCTTTTGTATTTTTGCTGAATCGCCTCGATATTGTCGAATTCAGCCTGTATTTTATTGCCTGCTTCCCAACTAATTGTGCTGTTGGGGGCAAATAACATTTTCAGGAGTTTGGCTTTTCTTTCCTTCAGCCTTTTCTGTACTATACCGCGCATTTTTAGGCATTGCTCATCACCTCTACTTACTCAGTATTTCTAGCCACTTTCTGTGTATCATTGCGTTGTGAACCATATATTGATTTATTTTGCATTGCCAATTGTTGAATTGCTGTCGTAATGAGGTTGCTGCTGTTGTTGTTCGCTGCTGCTACTCTTACTGCTGTTGTTGTTTGTCACTGTTGCTGTTTTTGACGGCTGTTGCTGTTGTTGTTGTTGATCACTGTTGCTGTTGTCGATCATCGTTGCTGTTGTTGTTGTTGATCACTTTTGCATTTGTTGTTGTTGATTTTCACAAATTTCAGATCTCACGTTCGTGACACTTGTCACGGTCGCCATGTAAAAACACGTCTTATTTGGTTCAAGTATTAACCGAGAGTGTTGTCTCTGTTTTTATTCAATTATATATTTGTCTTATTGGATACAATATTCTAAGTGAGCTCTGCCGCTAAAAACGTCTGCAGAGAGAGAGAGAGAGTTGCAGCACATATGTGCCAATGTGCTTATGTATATATACGTATATATGTACAGATAGTACATACTCAAGAAGTGCTTGGACTAGCGTTCTCACGCTTCGGCCCGTCCGCATAAGCGACGGGTCGTATTACTGCACTTATATATATATTTATGATTGTATAAACATATGACCACTTGTTATATTGTACTGTACTGTGGGCATATATTTAATTTTAAACACCCATCTGCTATCGACAAGATTCTTGTTTTCCGGTTTATTCACAATTTTCCATGCATTGTTAATATCATGCGCTTTCAACTCATTGTTTATAGCTTCCTCCCAGTCCGTTTTATAATTTCTATGCTTTATTTCATAAAAAGAACATACTTAAAAACCGTATGGACATTTAATATATATATATTTATCCGAGCTATCGTTATCTTCGTTAAAATACGACCCTTGGCCTTTAATCTTTCTCTTTTTCTACATTTTGTATAGATATCTTCATTATTTTCAGTGGCATTATTAATCAGCTTTATTATAATTAATATTCTCAATATGAATACATAAATCCTTATTTTCATTCAAGAGATAAATTTGCTTCTTTTCTTCCTATCATTTGAAAATTGCATTTGATCACATTCCTAATTCTCATTCGGGCAATAATCTACTATCATTAGGGAGATCAATTTACTTTCTTTTCTTACTATCATTCCGAAATTGCTCGCATCCGGAAAGCATTGTCAAACCACATGGACCACAATTTGGCACAGGACAAGTTCCTCCACAGGGTCCACATGGTCCACTTCGTCCTGGTCCACACGGACCGCAACGCCTAGGTTCACAAGATCCACAAGGTCCACAGCGTGTTTCACACACTGGATATTGATTTGTAGAGAAGCAGGGAAGTGGACAACAAGCGCCACCCGGCGCACACGGTCCTATAGGACACGAAGGACAAGCGGCACTAGGCTTATAGTTTATTGGTCCGTTCGGGTAGTAACAGTATTCGCGTGCTGGTGGTATATCACTAGGCACACAACCTGCTGTAAACCTGCTTTTATAATTCTTTTCTATATATACTAAAAGAAAGAAAGTTGGATATTTCACTGTTATGTAAAAAAAAATCCATCCTTCGCCTTCAATTTTAAAAATGTTTCAATTAGTAGGGGCTAGTGCTTTGGAAAATACATACTTATAAATTTCATGAAAAATTTCTACAAATTTGTTGATGATTTTCAAATCTACAAGATAACTTTCTATTAAAGTTTCTATAATAAAGCTCCAATAACAGCCAAAACACAGTTGATATGAACGTGTCTGAAAGCGTATTTCTGTTGTTTGCATGCATGTAAGTGTAGAGTGATTAAAATATAAACTTCTCACAGCGGGCTAGGTATCTATAAGTTGAGCATGATCCAGTTCAATAATAGTTTATGGTCAAGGTGTAATCATAATAATACAGAAGATTATCAAATTTATTCACGTGTTAAGAATATGAATTTTGTAATTATTAAGTGTTCTATTTATTTTATTTTTAACAAGGACCACAGGGACCGCAGGGAACTTGAGGACCACACGGCCCTACTGGTCCACAATGTGTATTCCATGGCGTTGGAGCACAAGGATAGCAAGGTCCACACTCGGGTGATTCATAAGGACAGGGAGGTGAACAAGGTCCACAAGGTCCACAAGGACCACAAGGCGCATTACCCAATGGACCACAACCTGTTCCGCACGGACCACAAGGTGCGGGTATAAAAGGACCGGAAGGCATTGTCAAACCACAAGGACCACAATTTGGCACAGCACAAGTTCCTCCACAGGGTCCACATGGTCCACTTCGTCCTGGTCCACACGGACCGCAACGCCCAGGTCCACAAGGTCCACAAGGTCCACAAGGTCCACAGCGTGTTTCACACACTGGATATTGATTTGTAGAGAAGCAGGGAAGTGGGCAACAAGCGCCACCCGGCGCACACGGTCCTATAGGACACGGAGGACAAGCGGCACTAGGCTTATAGTTTATTGGTCCGTTCGGGTAGCAACAGTATTCGCGTGGTGGTGGTATATCAATAGTTTGTGGCTTTGGTTGGCACAGTATAGACTGGCACACTTCTCTAGGTTCGCAAACACGCTTCGGATAACAAACTACATATGGATCAGGAATCATTGATGGATAATATATGACACGCGGCTCGCGAACCATTTGTGAAACCCAAATAAGTTTAGGAACTTTAATAACCCGAGTCGCATCCACCACTTTTGGCACAGTAATTTGCCGACAACGATTTACAACCATAGGCTCCGGAACAATTTTTTCAGTAAAAACTACTCGCTTTTTACATATAAGCCTTGGCGGTTGCTGTACAGTTATGCACTTAGGAAATGGCGGGGGGATACGTGGCGCACATTGAGGTAGGGCTTCCAATTGTGCAGCATTGTAGCATTTCGGCGAGCACTCAAAAGGTCCACAACAAGGATCACAAGGGCTGCACGGTCCGCAAGGAGAACACATTATGAATAAAATCAGAACAAAACTTTTTGTTTTCAACAAAAATTTTAAATTTTGTTTTTACAATTTGGATGCTGAATTGAATTGAAAATGAGCTTGTGAGCTATCCGTACCTCATAAGGCATATATTTTCTGCTATATATAGCAAAGCCTAGTCAGTTTTTACTGTTCAGCCATGAACATAGAAGACATATAAATATGTAAAAATGCCGTCTACGCACTTAACGACTAGCATGCAGTACGATAGATGAAGAAAGGCCACATATGTGGAATCTTAAAATAGCCAGATGAACGCTGACCCTTACAACGTCAGCGATAAGATAAGAATAGATAATAGACGAACGCTGAGCCCTACAACCTCAGCGATAGTATAAGAATACAATAGACCAATGCTGAGCTTTACACACTCAGCAATAGACACATTAGATTTAAGGGTTGAAATTATGCATGAGGCTGGGTATATATACCCAGCCTCAGAAGAATAAAGATCAGTACAATACAGACTAAACAACATCACAGTCCGTGTACTCATTCATGAGTATTCAACTAGACCCCAACATAGTCAGTGCATTCATTCATGGTCCTTCGAGCCGGATACAGTATTGACTGTAAATCAACACTGTCAAGTACTGCGTGCTTCCAGCTGAGTGATTACTGTATTCGATCCCGGTCATAAAAGTCGAAACCACAAATTCGCTAAATGTTTGTGGAAAGTGCTTAAAAAATATCTTTGGCTTACCAACCCACGCTGTGAGTAGAGGCACAGCACGATCAACCTAGTGATCAAAACAAAAAAACCTTCAACGGGTCAAGCCAAAGAATAAAGAGATGCTGTTAACAAAAACTCTAGAGAAAAAATCAGAGATATATGACAGCATCCTGCAGGCCATAGCTAAAAAGGATGAGTTTGCAGTTGTGGATAAGTTAGCAGCAGAATTCACTGCTTAAGAAAATCGGTGTCATCAACCATCAATATTTTACAGAGAAAATATATAATTGGATTATGGATACAATCAGGAGCTACAAGAAGGCCCTGATGAAGGTCGAAGTTGCCGACCACACTATGGACACCGACAAACCATCTACAAGCAAAAATTGGCAACTGCGACCGGAAACATCCAGGCAAGAAAATACTCAACAGAAAATAATATTTTCACTCAGAAGTATGAGCCTAAAGGATGAGTGGATTAAGCTTGTTGACGAAAAACGTCTAAAAGTAAGGCAGTACATCAAAGAAGTGTATGTCAAGCTAAAGTCAAGCAACCAGGAAGAAATCTTTGAACATAAAGATAAGCTAAACTTCCTATTGTACGAAGTCCAGACACTATTCACGGGCTTACAGGCAGGATATATATAGAAGAACTGGAATTCCTCGTCGACAGGCTGTCGGATACACTTAACAGAAGAATAAGTGACTTGCAGAAAATAGAAGAAGACTTTCCGCTGTTCCAAGATCCAAAGCCCAAAAAACTAAAACTGCCTCATTTCTATGGAAATCCCAAAAAATGGCCAGCGTTCTGCGAGATATTCTCGAACATGATTCACAACAGGAAGGATATCAGCGATAAAACTAAGTTGATTTACCTAAAACTGTAATCATAAGCCATTTCTCAATTGCGCTATGCAAAAAGGTGCCAACTATTGGATATCTCCATTAACCAGCCAATGAACAAGGAACTGAAGACCAATTTTGAAGGCAGCATCCGCAAGTTCGAGAGCACCTGCGTTCATAGGGACGCCGTCATCGCTGATCAGAAGCTATCAAGCCATAAAACCGCCGCTAAAAAAGAAAATAGTGGTCTGGAACCAGTGCTAGAAAAACGGAACAGCGAGTGGCATTTCATCCCGCCGGCTAGCCCTCACATGGGAGGATTAGGAGAAGATAAATGGTCAGTGGGAAATATATCTAAAAAGGATCAACCACAGAAGCAGGAGAACATAGAAGATGGGGACGAGTGTGTAATTGCTGTCACATCTTCTATATCGACATCAACAGATATCCAATTGAAAGATCAGTCGATTGACGATACTTCCATTGATAGCAGCCCGAAGGATGTCCAGAAAACTTCTGTCGCAACTGAAACTGCAATTGCAACTGCAACTAGAAGTACAGCTAGAGATAAAAACAAGTAAGAACGTTGCCTTAGGACGAAACCTAAAGCGTGAAACTCGTTTCCCAGAGGGGTATCTGGTATTTTAAATTTAATAATTTATCTCAAATTTTGCATTTATGTAGATTCATGTAAATTTTCTGCAATTTCAATTTTTGCAAATATAACTATGTGAATGAATTAGCATTTTTAAAAAATGTAAAAAATTCAATAGAATTATTTGCTGAAAGTTTCATCAAGTTCCGTTAAGTCAGTCGCAACCTATTAAACAAAACGTTCGGCCAATTATGACACGCACGCGTTAAGCAGCGGCAGCAAAATATATTTACATTTACACATATGTACATACATTGAAACGTGCAAGCACGTTTGCTTATGCACGGTCACAAATAAATTCAGCGCCATTCACTCTAGCATATTCTTGCATTTGTGTTTGCATTTTCAGCCGCTTCTTTAGTTTTGTATTTGTCAAATATCGCCCTTTATACGCATACATTCAACCGACCACCGTTTTTGTATGTACACATATAAATACATACGTTCATATGCGCGCATTTCAGCATTTTCTAAGAATCACAATTGCGATTGATTTATGTTTATATTGTGTTTGCATTAACAGCAGCTTCTATAGTTTTGTATTTGTCAAAAGTCGCCCTTGTAGTGAAGTAGTTTCGGATTTGCCAACAGGCAATGCAAAACTGATGTGGCGCAGCAGGTAGATGAAAAGCGTGTAAGCAAAAGGGTCCGCGTTCGAGACGCGGCGGCGACGTCATGAAAATAGTTGCGCAGCTGTTCGTGCCTACATACATGCATACCTGATGGGACCTATCGTCAATTTTTTTGTGCGTGAATAATTTTGTTCGGACTAAGTCGATTACACAAATATCGGTATTTGATATTTACATTTTTTGTCAGGGTCACACACACAAAAAGAAAATAACATAACTGACCTAGGCTATACGAAAAATGATAATTTTAGCAGATAAATTATTTGCAGAACTTCAACATTAAATCAAATTGCATATTGTTGGAAGCTGCCGAGCTTTTTCGGCAACTCTGGCTCCAATCATTTACGAAGGCAAAATAATAAAACCTCGATTTAATTTAGCTTATTATTTATTAATTTAATGCCTAGTCCGCGATGATCGTGTAGGCAAACTTAATGCAATTACAATAGAGATAGGTGTTGCTCGCTTGAAGGTGATTTTCGAACTTAAAGAATAGAATACAAAATGATAAGCAAGAGACCGAGCAGCATTAATTTACATATGTATGTGTGTTAAGTTTCTTTTTGGGCCTAACTGCACTATGAGCGAATGAGAATATGATAAAGAGCAGATGGCTTAAGAGAGGCTTAATTAAGAGCAATTATTATCTGCTGCGCCGAACATCCTCCCCCCCGTTGAAAGACCAAGTCTTTTAACAGGATCATCAACCGGAAGGACGCACAGCTTATTGACAGCTCGACGTGTAGTTCCAGTGGGTGTGCGCAGAACAGCGACTCTCACAGCACCATCAGCTCCGTTGCGATGGTCTCAACGATTCGAGCTAATGGCCATTTCAACGGCGGCAAGTTTTCGTCCTTCACACATACGACATCATTGATCTTGATCGGAGGCTGCGAGGTGACCCATTTTCCACGCTGTTGAAGAATAGTAAGGTACTCCTCACTCCAGCGCTTCCAGAACAATTGTTGTATGTAAGCAATGCGTTGCCATTGACCGAGGCGATTGTGGTCGAGCCCAGTTACGTCTGGCTCGGGAAAATCGATGAGTGGTCGACCAATCAAAAAATGTCCTGGAGTGAGAACTTCAAGATCATCGGGATTTTCTGAAAGTGGAACAAGAGGACGAGAATTGATTATAGCCTGAATTTGGCATACCAAGGTGCGAAGTTCATCGAAGCCGAGAAGTGATGATCCCATAGCGCGGTATAGATGACTCTTTGCGGTCTTCACTGCTGCTTCCCATAGGCCACCGAAATGTGGCGAGCGAGGAGGTATGAACTTCCAATCAAAACTGTTGTTGATGCAGTAGTTCTGAACTTCAGTGCGATGTTCCTGGCTCAACAATAAACGTTTCAGATCCGCTAGCTCGTTCCGTGCACCCACAAAGTTAGTAGCGTTGTCAGACCAAATGCATCTTGGAATGCCGCGCGTACTGATGAAACGCTTGAGGGCGCCCAAGAAAGCTGCGGTCGACAGATCCTTTGCGAGCTCCAACCATACAGCCTTAGTTGCGAAGCAAACGAATACGCAGATGTAGCATTTTATTGAAGTTCGGTTTCTTCCATCGGGTTTGTAGTAAAATGGTCCACAGTAGTCGATTCCAGTGACAGTAAATGCCGGTGAAAACTGTATACGATCCTTAGGCAAGTCCGCCATTATATGCTCCACTAGACGAGGCCGGGATCTACAGCATATGACACATTTTTGCAATGCTCGGGAGACAGTTTTCATGCCGCCTATGGGCCAAAACTGGAGTCGAATTACTCCAAGCAAGGCCTTCGGTCCTGCATGATGATGCGCCAGATGAAGATGAGATACTATAAAGAAGGTCAAGGGATGTTCTTTGGGCAAAATAATTGGGTTGCGCGCATCGAAGTCGAGAGTAGAGTGCCGCAAGCGGCCACCAACTCGAAATAGACCAAAGTCATCCATAAACGGAGAGAGCGAAAGAATGGTGCTTGACGAATGAAGATTCTTTCCACTTCGTAGTGCAGAGTATTCTCGGTGCAGCTGAGTTCTTTGAACAAGACGACACAATATGTGCGATCCTTGACGAAGATCGTCCGCTGACAATCCAGGTGCCTTTGTTACGTCGCTGCCGTCATCGAGTTTGAGAAAACTTTCCTGTTCGGTTTCTGGAACTTCGCGAAGTGCGTCTCTTGAATTGTAACACCATTTTCTCAACTTAAAGTTTCCTCGAGTAAGAAGACCTGTGGTTTGTTGCATTATGTCGCGAACTTCTTCAACTGAATTGCCTCCTGAGATCAGGTCATCAACGTAGAAATCTCGCAAAACCGTTTTGGATCCTAATGGGTATGCTGACGACTCATCTATTGCTAGTTGATGCATTGCACGAATGGCCAAAAATGAAGCGGGTTTGGTCCCATAAGTGACAGTATTCAATTTGAAGACTTCGCTAGCATCGTCTGATGAGTTTCGCTAAAAAATGCACTGGAGCATAGAATCAGGCTCCACGACCTTCACACACCTATACATTTTACCAATATCACCAGTAAGTGCAATCGAAAATGTACGAAAACGAACGAGTGTGTGAAACAAGGTACCTTGAATAGTCGGTCCTGACATAAGCAAATCGTTTAATGAGAAACCAGATGTGGTAGCGGCCGAGCCATCAAAGACAACTCTTAGCTTTGTTGTCGAACTCTCTTCTTTGTATACGCAATGATGAGGTAAGAAATATTTGCATTCGTTGATCTCTTCGCTGGGCACCAAAGACATATGATTGAGATCAATATACTCCTTTATAAATGCTGAGTATTTCTCCTTTAAAGTTTGATTTCGAGCGAACTTACGCTCTAAATTCAACAATCGACGCTTGGCCTGCAAATAGGAATCGCCCAAAGATTCAACGCCTTGCTTTTTTGGCAAGCAGACTGAATATTCCCCAGAAGGTAGTCGACGATAGTTTGTAATGAAATGCTGCTCACAATTAAGTTCTTCTGTGGTTACCTTGGCAATAGGCTCGAAAACGTGTTCCACTTCCCAAAACTGACGCACCAACTCATCAAGCCGAGTGCTGTGATTGGCGTGATCCGAATTTCTTTGGGTTGCGATAAACGAACAGAGTTTGGGGGCATGTTGCCCGCCACCTGAAATGATCCAGCCGAGCTGCGTTTTCTGCACAACTGGTAATCCAGGTGCCAACTGAATTTGCCCAACACACATCAGCTCGAAGAAGAGACCAGTTCCGATGAGAAGATCAATCCGTTGTGACTTATGGAACAAAGGATCAGCTAGCTGTAGGTTTGAGGGTGTATTCCAAGTGTTAGTAGAAATTGAGATGCCAGGCTGGTTGTCAGTAATAGTCTGGGCGACGATGGCAGTGATGGAGGAAGAATAATCAGAAATCCGCGATTTCAGAACGAGATTGACTGAATATCCTTCAGTTGAGAAGCTGGCATCTCCAATGCCAGACACTGCAGTCAGTGATTTACATTTTCGAAGCTGAAGCTGATTTGCAAACCGACTGGTGACGAAGTGAAGTTGAGATCCTGAGTCCAAGAGCGCACGACACGGAACGAATGTGCCAGCTCGGTTCTTGACAAGGATTATAGCAGTGGCTAGAAGCACCACATCAGACGAGTTAGGAGATATGTGGACTTGAGGCAGAGAAGGTGACATTGCAACCATGGCAGTGGGATGTATTGCATTTGTTTGTTGTTTAAGTTGAGGGACTACGTTCGATGTAACTGTTGAAGACTGATTGTAATGCAATAAAGTATGGTGCTTCAATTGGCAGGTACGGCAGGAACCAGATTTGCAATCCTTCAGCTGATGTCCTTTTCTTAGGCAATTGAGGCAAAGGGCGAGCCTCTTGGCCTCCTTATGCCTTGCCATTGGGGACAATTGCTCAAAACGCTTACATTGGAATAGCGCGTGACTTGGATCGTCACAAAAAAACACAACGAATGGGAGTCTTCGAAGCAACAAATGCTTTTCTTAAAGGAGTACTCACGATCTTTCCTGACTTGCCAACCTGACCATTCTGCAAGACTTGATCCACATTTTCAAGGACTCGACACCGTCCTTGCAAGAATTCTGACAATCTCGACCAAGATGGCAACTCATTAGTATATGAGCCTTCCTCCCATTTAGCCTGAGTAACCTTGTCCAGCTTTTGCAACACTGTTTGCACGATGATACAGTCAGCAACTTCTTCCCTCGATGCTAAAGAATCCATAGCACGAATGTGAGACGTAACTTTATCCACCAACTGCCTCAGCCTGCCTACAGATGCATCAACTTTCTCAAGCCGGAAGATTGCTCTGATGTGTGCCTGTACAATAAAACGCTTATTATCAAATCGACGTTGAAGAATATCCAGAGCGACGAGATAGTTGGCTTTGTTGATTTCCAATGAGCTGATGGTATCCAACGCAGAACCACTTAAGCAGGATCGAAGATGCTGGAACTTCTCAATAGGACTGAGATCAGGATAAGCATCTATTATCGTCTTAAACATAGAGTAGAAGTTTTCCCACTCAGTGTAGACTCCACTAAATTTTGACAGCTCCAGCTGCGGCAAACGCGATCGATTAGCCATGACGAGTGTTGGATGAGCATTTGAACCACTTGTATTAAGCGTCGACGAAAGTTATTGATCCGACCGATTTCCTAGTTCACGTTGAAGCAAGGCTTTAAACTTTAACAAGGTTGATTCAAAACGCGCAGGCAAATCACTAGATATGGACTCAAAGTTAGATTCTTCTAGGCTAGTATGGACTGAATCAAAGTTTGACTCTAACTTGGTTAGCGAATCCAAAAGCACACGTAAATCACACGAGTCCATGTGACTTAATTTGTCAATGTCCATATCGGCATATAACCTTTCCAGTCTATCGAAAAGCGCGTTTGTTTTGAGTTTTAAGAAAGTAACCTGAGATGCAGGCACTTGATCAACATTCGACTCTGAGTTATTCATTTAAGTTTGTTTACTCGCGAAAAAACACGTTTGGTTACAAAATTAATGCACAAGCTAATATACTCTCTAAATGCACTTCGAGTTTAGCTGATCTAATATGCAGGTTCACTCTTTCACTGTAAATGCGTGTGTTTGTATGTGTGTGATCGACACAGCTATTTTCGGATTAGCGGGCCTTTTATGCAAACGCTGCACAAAGAAGCGCCAAAAACGCGACGAACAACCGACGAACAAGAAGATGATAAAGATAAGCACAACGCAAGCGCGAGCGCAAGCTTATCTGAGCTTTTATATATGTCTGTATGTGTGTCTTCTATGATTGACACAGCTTTTTCGGCTTAGCGGGCCCTATATGCAGACGATGCACAGCAGGCGCCAAACGCGACGAACGAAACAGACGATTAAAGAGGAATAAGAAAAAACTCAAGATAATGTACGCACAATTCCATGCACTATTGTATGCACAAATTAATATCTAACTTGAGCATAAATGTTAATGTTTTACACGACGAGATTTGTTATTAATTTGAATGCACTATGTTGCACAAATTTTAACGCTTTGCACTGTCGTGTACGACGAAGTTTATTGTTAATTTGAATGCACTATTTTGCACAAATGTTAATGTTTTACACTGTTTCGTCGTACAACGCGATGTGTTATTAATTTGAATGCACTATATTGCACAAATGTTAATGATTCATACCGTTATACTTTGACGAAGTTGAGTATTAACTTGATACACTAAACGAAACACCACGGAGTGTATAAATCACGTCGGGGTCACCAAAATGTTGGAAGCTGCCGAGCTTTTTCGGCAACTCTGGCTCCAATCATTTACGAAGGCAAAATAATAAAACCACGATTTAATTTAGCTTATTATTTATTAGTTTAATGCCTAGTCCGCGATGATCGTGTAGGCAAAGTTAATACAGTTTACAATAGAGAGATGTAGGTGTTGCTCGCTTGAAGGTGAATTTCGAACTTAAAGAATAGAATACAAAATGATAAGCAAGAGACCGAGCAGCATAAATTTACATATGTATGTGTGTTACAGTTTCTTTTTGTGCCTAACTGCACTATGAGCGAATGAGAATATGATAAAGAGCAGATGGCTTAAGAGAGGCTTAATTAAGAGCAATTATTAGCTGCTGCGCCGAACAAGTATCTTATTATTTTTCTTATTTTCTGCTAACATTATTCTAGCTCTTTTATATGCAACTTCTAATCTATATTTACTTTCTTTAGCATAGTCATCTATATTGTATATGGTTTCTATATTATCTACACTATTAAATTGTTTTGGTAAATTATTTGTTTTCCCAAATACTAACTCATATGGACAGTAATTATGTGCCATTGAGGGTGTAGTGTTGAAACAGAAAACGAAGTATTGAAGCCATACGTCCCAATCAGTTTTATCAACCGATATATAAGAGCGTATGTATTCATTGAAAGTTCTATGACTGCGTTCTATCGTTCCAACCGTCTGGTGGTGGTGTGCGGTTGATGTTATATTTTCAATTTTCAAGTATTTGCATAGATCATTTATAATTGAATTCTTATATTCTGTTCCCATGTCCGTAATGAACGTCTTCATTGGACCGTACTTTAGAATAAATGATTCAAAAATTGCTTTAGCGACAGTGTTCGCATTTTTATTTGGAACAGGTATGGCAACTAAATATTTAGTTAGGTCACATATTAGAGTGATTGCATATTCGTTGCCATTTTCTGATTTTGGTAGTGGACCAATAGTGTCTACTATCACCTTGTCGAAAGCATTTATTGGCGTATCAGTTATTATCAATGGAGTCTTTCTTATTGTGCTTTGTTATTTTAGCTAATTGGCATTTTTGACATTTTCGTATGTACTCAGTAATATCTCAAGTCATACCTTTCCAAAAATAATGTCTTTTGACCTTGGCCAAGGTTTTTGTAATGCCAGTATGACCTCGTCATGGAATTTAGAAAGTATAGCTTCTTTTTCTTTTTGTTTTTCTATAAGGGTCACCGGGTTGAGTAGTGCTACTCTTAATGTATTCAATATTTTATTGCCCATTTGTTTAAAATTATCTATTGAAACATGTTCAAAGATATTTTCCCACGGTGCCATTTTGAGTTGGCTGATTTTGTTTATACCGGCTTGCATTTCAAGCCTTTGGAAAAATTGACCTAGGTCTAGGATTCCATTGGTATATAAATCGCTAACATCATATCTTGCAGTAATCTTCCTACCATGTTTAAATAAACATAGAGTATTCCTTACATGCACTACTTTACGTACTTCATCATTGTTTATGACTTCATATACGTTGGGCTTTGAAGCTTTCTCTATAGATTGCCTAGGCAATTCTATTTCTTTTTTATCCGCGCGGATTTTCTGTCTATTTTGATATCTCGTAGTGACTTTCATTATATTTCCTGTAATATTTTGTAGGTCTTTAATGGTTATTCTTGATAACGCATCAGCTACATGATTATCTTTTCCCTTCATTTTCTAGTAAATTTCTAGCGACACCTTTTAGCCTTGATTTTATTATCGAAATTGCTAATTCTTCGTGTTCGCCTTTTATCAAATTCAATATTTGTAGTGCATCTACAAAACTTTGCAAATTTTCAGCTTTACCGTCAAAAGCTGGTATAAGCTTAGTTGCCGTATTTATGAATTCAATATTTGTTTGTGCCATTTTGATATTGTTATCTGATGAAGAATCAGAATCTGTAAAATTATCTTGATCTGGCATCAAAACAGCGGGAATAGTAAGGTTATTTAAATCCTGTTCTTCGATCTTAAGATCTGTGTTTAGTTCTTCTGACTCTATTTGGTCAGTGTTACTGTCTTCTATCTAAATTGTACTTTAATTTAATAGATATTAAATTAGATCGTAGTCTGATCAAAAATTTTGATACTTGAGACCAATGATTCTGATTTAATGTCTCTCTCTGGCCATGTATTAGTATACGTGCTTCATTAAAGCAGTTCACTAATATTTCCACATGTTTTTTAACTGTAGTTTTTTTTGAGTCGGCCTGTTTTGTGTGAGTGATTTATATGATTTATCAAAGTCAACTTTTATGTCATTTAGCTCTTTGTATAAATCATTCCATTCCATTATTTGCGAACATGAAATGATTCTCTACTTTATTTATTTCTTTAATTGTCCTCAGTTTAGCCATACTTAGTGTAAAAAAATTTTATATTAGCAATTTCATATATATTTGTAATTTATTTTTATTTTATTTATTTTTCTTTGTTAGCATCTTAAATATATTGCGCTTTCTTTTTGTTATTTTATATATTTATATTTTGTCCAAGTCATTTGCTTGGCTCATACATTTTTTCTTTAAACATTTGTTGTGTAATTTGTATAATTTGTAAATACAATTTGCGCTCATTATTACTACAATTATTATCAATAATATCTTAATCAATTGTAAATCTATATTATTTGATTCTACTTTATTTATTACATTTGCTGTAGAGTCTACAGATTTTAAATCTACTAAACCCAATTTTGTGGTTTTGGTATGTATATTGTCAAATTGTTGTATATTACATAAATTTTCAACAGATTTACTTATTCTGTTGTTGTTCATTAATAAAGTTTTACAGGTTTCTACCTATTTGTTCGTATAGCGTTGCAGGCTATACTTCTAATCGGGCAGAAATGTTTCCGCTCAATTTTGACAATTATATATTATGTTTAATTTTTATGCAGCGCAGTGCATTTTTAAATTTAGAAAAAAAAATTTGTTGGTGGGCGTTCTTGGTAATGCTGTCGGTCCCTAGTTTGTTGCTGCTGCTGCTGTCTTTCGTTGCTGCTGCTGAATCGTTGTTGCTGCTGCTGTTTTCGTTGTTGCTGCTGCTGTTGTCCGGGGCCTATGAGCTCAGGCGTCGCCGGTGCTGGTCATCGCACAGGCTGTATTGTTGCTGCATGTGCCAATGCAGTATGGGCTCGCAGTCCTTGGGGCATTCCTTAGTCTTGTTCGGTATTGGCTTTTTCTCTGGGGGTTGAGTTTTTTTAGTGTTTTGCAAATTTTGTATATGTGAGAGAGTTGAACATGGCTGTGATTTTGTATTTTTCAAATATTCTTTCAAATAGTCAAGCTCCGCTTGTAGCTTTTGAGCTGTTGACCAGGCTGGTGGAGGTTGCTGAGTGTATATCTGCCAATTTAGGCTGGCTACCCTTTTCTTTATCTTATTCCTCACACCGCCTCTTTTGTTTGCCACGCTCACACTCTACTCACTCAGACTTTTGTTGCGTTTGTCGCTGTTGTTCATGATGTTGTCCTTTTAGCTGTCGGATAACGTTACGCCCTCGGGCATGTCCAACGTGGTATTCACAATGTGCAAGGGCTTGTGTTCCGCATCCGAATCGGAGCTGCTATTTTAGGCAGCTTTGTTTTTTTTTTTTTTTTTTTTTTTTTGTAAAACAGGACACACTTAAATTTTGACGAGGACAGCGAGTCCTGTCACGGTCGCCATGTAATAATTAAACGGTTCGTTTTGATG
Organism: Drosophila meridiana; assembly: GCA_035045185.1. Classification (NCBI taxonomy): domain Eukaryota; kingdom Metazoa; phylum Arthropoda; class Insecta; order Diptera; family Drosophilidae; genus Drosophila; species Drosophila meridiana. The sequence continues at coordinate 605,664 of JAWNPF010000004.1, forward strand.
TTTTGAATTTTTTTTTAGGAGGCAGCAGTGTTGCCGCCTCCAATGCTCCATTGTATCTGCCCTTAAACATTCTACTTAGGTTCTAAATAAGCCTAAGTCTCGTTGCCGCGATACATAGGGTTTTGGGCAGAGAGAGAGACAGTTATGTATATTTCTTATATATTATATATGTATATGTTATATGTGTATTTATGCTCTCTTGAACTTGGGCGATTGTGCATATGCATACACTTGAGTTTTGTCAAGTGGTCGGCGCGTCTCATCGGAATGCTGACACTTGCATATTCTGGGAGAGCGACGACCGACCCATATTTCGGCCACGGGTTAAAGACCGGGTTTCTGTTTACATAAACACAGCAACAAAGTGTTACAATGTGTACTCTTTAAGTACTCTAGTTACAATGGATATTCAATATGTATGCATACTACAGGAGATTGCCAGCAAAACTTGGAAGGACGAGAGCAGATGCTTCAATCCGTAGTCTTGGTTTCAGCGGAGTTCCAATATGGAGATCGCAAAGTTTTTGCGATCGGGCTGTTATAGCTTGGCCTAAGCTTGACACTCGCGTCTGCACCGAGCGGAAGGGCAATTTGATGAGACGGAACAGGCGCTCAGAAATGAAAGTCGCCTCAGATCCCGAATCGATCAGTGCCCGCACGGGATATGTAGCTCCTAGATGATATATATTGATTATTGCCGTACCAAGAAGGACACCTTGAGTGTTAGTCCGTATGAATGCAATATTTTTCTACGCTATTGAAGCTAGAGACTTGAAATTTGGAACATATACTCGTGTATGCCCTCGAATTATAAAGTGTCAAGATTTTCCGGATACGCCCACTAGGGGCGTGGCAAATCGGAAAATGGTTGCGCCCATAGTTAATAGAAATAATAGAAATCATATTAGTTGAAGAGCTAGAGAGTTGAAATTTGGAATGTATACTTACGTTGACCACCCAAGCTCAAAAAGATATGGCGGATATATCTACGCGGGCGTGGCAATTTTGGAAAACTGTATCTTCTACAGTTTTAAAGCTAGAATGCTGAAATTTGGCACGTAACTTAACGCTACGATTCTATAAAGATTCATAGAAGGATTTGATGTCTACGCCCACTGGGACGTGGCAAATCGGATCTGAAAATATAGTGATTTTACAAGATCAGCTATATTTTGAGCACTATTGATGCTAGAGACTTGAAATTTGATATATATACTCGGATAAGCAACCCAAGATCAAAAAGATATGGCGGACATACCTACGCTTTCAGGGGGCGTGGCAAATCGCAAAAAGCTTATAGCTCGTACAGTTTTAGAGCTAGACGATTCCAAATTGGATGTTTGTGTTACTGGGGGCCTCCTCTATTGATTCCCCAAAAATAAATCTTACGCGCCTTCGGGGGCGTGGTATATCGAAAAAATACCCTGTAACTTTCACATTTTTGGAGTGTAAGCATCCAAACTTTGCAGTTACGTTACCCTAGACTCCTTCTAGGAACTTGCCAAATATGATATGTCTACGCCTACTGGGGGCGTGGCTAATTGACAACAAAATTTGTAACGCCCAGCTGCAAAATTCATATGCCTGTGCCACCTATATAAATAAGCTTAATAAGAATTGCTAAGACGACAAACTGCATTTCTGAGAAATATATTTGTTCGGCGCAGCAGATAATAATTGCTCTTAAATAAGGTTCTCTTAAGCCATCTGCTCTTTATCATATTCTCATTCGCTCATAGTGCAGTTAGGCACAAAAAGAAACTGTAACACACATACATATGTAAATTTATGCTGCTCGGTCACTTGACTATCACTTTTGTATTCTATTCTTTAAGTTCGAAATTCACCTTCAAGCGAGCAACACCTACATATCTCTATTGTAAACTGTATTAACTTTGCCTACACGATCATCGCGGACTAGGCATTAAACTAATAAATAATAAGCTAAATTAAATCGTGGTTTTATTATTTTGCCTTCGTAAATGATTGGAGCCAGAGTTGCCGAAAAAGCTCGGCAGCTTCCAACATTTTGGTGACCCCGACGTGAATTATACACTCCGTTGTGTTTCGTTTAGTGTATCAAGTTAGTACTCAACTTCGTCGAAGTACAACGGTGTGAATCATTAACATTTGTGCAAAATAGTGCATTCAAATTAATAACACATCGCGTTGTACGACGAAACAGTGTAAAACATTAACATTTGTGCAAAATAGTGCATTCAAATTAACAATAAACTTCGCCGTACACGACAGTGCAAAGCATTAAAATTTGTGCAAAATAGTGCATTCAAATTAACAATAAATCTCGTCGTGTAAAACATTAACATTTATGCTCGAGTTAGATATTAATTTGTGCATACAATAGTGCATGGAATTGTGCGTACATTATCTAGAGTTTTTCTTATTCCTCTTTAATCGTCTGTTTCGTTCGTCGCGTTTGGCGCCTGCTATGCATCGTCTGCATATAGGGCCCGCTAAGCCGAAAAAGCTGTGTCAATCATAGAAGACACACATACAGACATATAAAACTCAGATAAGCTTGCGGTCGCGCTTGCGTTGTGCTTATCTTTATCATCTTCTTGTTCGTCGGTTGTTCGTCGCGGTTTTTGGCGCTTCTTTGTGCAGCGTTTGCATAGAAGGCCCGCTAATCCGAAAATAGCTGTGTCGATCACACACATACAAACACACGCATTTACAGTGAAAGAGTGAACCTGCATATTAGATCAGCTAAACTCGCAGTGCATTAGAGAGTATATTAGCTTGTGCATTAATTTTGTAACCAAACGTGTTTTTTCGCGAGTAAACAAACTTAAATGAATAACGAATGTTGATCAAGTGCCTGCATATCAGGTTAATTTCTTAAAACTCAAAACAAACGCGCTTTTCGATAGACTTTAAAGGTTATATGCCGATATGGACATTGACAAATTAAGTCACATGGACTCGTGTGATTTACGTGTGCTTTTGGATTCGCTAACCAAGTTAGAGTCAAACTTTGATTCAGTCCATACTAGCCTAGAAGAATCTAACTTTGAGTCCATATCTAGTGATTTGCCTGCGCGGTTTGAATCAACCTTGTTAAAGTTTAAAGCCTTGCTTCAACGTGAACTAGGAAATCGGTCGGATCAACAACTTTCGTCGACGCTTAATACAAGTGGTTCATCCAACACTCGTCATGGCTAATCGATCGCGTTTGCCGCAGCTGGAGCTGCCAAAATTTAGTGGAGTCTACACTGAGTGGGAAAATTTCTACTCTATGTTCTAGACGATAATAGATGCTGATCCTGATCTCAGTCCTATTGAGAAGTTCCAGCATCTTCGATCCTGCTTAAGTGGTTCTGCGTTGGATACCATCAGCTCATTGGAAATCAACAAAGCCAACTATCTCGTCGCTCTGGATATTCTTCAACGTCGATTTGATAATAAGCGTTTTATTGTACAGGCACACATCAGAGCAATCTTCCGGCTTGAGAAAGTTGATGCATCTGTAGGCAGGCTGAGGCAGTTGGTGGATAAAGTTACGTCTCACATTCGGGCTATGGATTCTTTAGCATCGCGGGAAGAAGTTGCTGACTGTGTCATCGTGCAAACAGTGTTGCAAAAGCTGGACAAGGCTACTCAGGCTAAATGGGAGGAAGGCTCATCTACTAATGAGTTGCCATCTTGGTCGAGATTGTCAGAATTCTTGCAAGGACGGTGTCGAGTCCTTGAAAATGTGGATCAAGTCTTGCAGGATGGTCAGGTTGGCAAGTCAGGAAAGATCGTGAGTACTCCTTTAAGAAAAGCATTTGTTGCTTCGAAGACTCCTATTCGTTGTGTCTTTTGTGACGATCCAAGTCACGCGCTATTCCAATGTAAGCGTTTTGAGAAATTGTCCCCAATGGCAAGGCATAAGGAGGCCAAGAGGCTCGCCCTTTGCCTCAATTGCCTAAGAAAAGGACATCAGCTGAAGGATTGCAAATCTGGTTCCTGCCGTACCTGCCAATTGAAGCACCATACTTTATTGCATTACAATCAGTCTTCAACAGTTACATCGAACGTAGTCCCTCAACTTAAACAACAAACAAATGCAATACATCCCACTGCCATGGTTGCAATGTCACCTTCTCTGCCTCAAGTCCACATATCTCCTAACTCGTCTGATGTGGTGCTTCTAGCCACTGCTATAATCCTTGTCAAGAACCGAGCTGGCACATTCGTTCCGTGTTGTGCGCTCTTGGACTCAGGATCTCAACTTCACTTCGTCACCAGTCGGTTTGCAAATCAGCTTCAGCTTCGAAAATGTAAATCACTGACTGCAGTGTCTGGCATTGGAGATGCCAGCTTCTCAACTGAAGGATATTCAGTCAATCTCGTTCTGAAATCGCGGATTTCTGATTATTCTGCCTCCATCACTGCCATCGTCGCCCAGACTATTACTGACAACCAGCCTGGCATCTCAATTTCTACTAACACTTGGAATATACCCTCAAACCTACAGCTAGCTGATCCTTTGTTCCATAAGTCACAACGGATTGATCTTCTCATCGGAGCTGGTCTCTTCTTCGAGCTGATGTGTGTTGGGCAAATTCAGTTGGCACCTGGATTACCAGTTGTGCAGAAAACGCAGCTCGGCTGGATCATTTCAGGTGGCGGGCAACATGCCCCCAAACTCTGTTCGTTTATCGCAACCCAAAGAAATTCGGATCACGCCAATCACAGCACTCGGCTTGATGAGTTGGTGCGTCAGTTTTGGGAAGTGGAACACGTTTTCGAGCCTATTGCCAAGGTAACCACAGAAGAACTTAATTGTGAGCAGCATTTCATTACAAACTATCGTCGACTACCTTCTGGGGAATATTCAGTCTGTTTGCCAAAAAAGCAAGGCGTTGAATCTTTGGGCAATTCCTATTTGCAGGCCAAGCGTCGATTGTTGAATTTAGAGCGTAAGTTCGCTCGAAATCAAACTTTAAAGGAGAAATACTCAGCATTTATAAAGGAGTATATTGATCTCAATCATATGTCTTTGGTGCCCAGCGAAGAGATCAACGAATGCAAATATTTCTTACCTCATCATTGCGTATACAAAGAAGAGAGTTCGACAACAAAGCTAAGAGTTGTCTTTGATGGCTCGGCCGCTACCACATTTGGTTTCTCATTAAACGATTTGCTTATGTCAGGACCGACTATTCAAGCTACCTTGTTTCACACACTCGTTCGTTTTCGTACATTTTCGATTGCACTTACTGGTGATATTGGTAAAATGTATAGGTGTGTGAAGGTCGTGGAGCCTGATTCTATGCTCCAGTGCATTTTATGGCGAAACTCATCAGACGATGCTAGCGAAGTCTTCAAATTGAATACCGTCACGTATGGGACCAAACCCGCTTCATTTTTGGCCATTCGTGCAATGCATCAACTAGCAATAGATGAGTCGTCGGCATACCCATTAGGATCCAAAACGGTTTTGCGAGATTTCTACGTTGATGACCTGATCTCAGGAGGCAATTCAGTTGAAGAAGTTCGCGACATAATGCAACAAACAGGTCTTCTTGCTCGAGGAAACTTTAAGTTGAGAAAATGGTGTTCCAATTCAAGAGACGTACTTCACGGAGTTCCAGAAACTGAACAGGAAAGTTTTCTCAAACTCGATGACGGCAGCGACGTAACAAAGGAACCTGGATTGTCAGAGGACGATCTTCGTCAAGGATCACACATATTGTGTCGTCTTGTTCAAAGAACTCAGCTGCACCGAGAATACTCTGCATTACGAAATGGAAAGAATGTTCATTCGTCAAGCGCCATTCTTTCGCTCTCTCCGTTTATGGATGACTTTGGTCTACTTCGAGTTGGTGGCCGCTTGCGGCACTCGACTCTCGGCTTCGATGCGCGCCACCCAATTATCTTGCCCAAAGAACATCCCTTGACCTTCTCTATAGTATCTCATCTTCATCTGGCGCATCATCATGCAGGACCGCAGGCCTTGCATGGAGTAATTCGACTCCAGTTTTGGCCCATAGGCGGCATGAAAACTGTCTCCCGAGCATTGCGAAAATGTGTCATATGCTGTAGATCCCGGCCTCGTCTAATGGAGCATATAATGGCGGACTTGCCTAAGGATCGTATACAGTTTTCACCGGCATTTACTGTCACTGGAATCGACTACTGTGGACCATTTTACATCAAACCCGATGGACGAAACCGAACTTCAATAAAATGCTACATCTGCGTCTTCGTTTGCTTCGCAACTAAGGCTGTATGGTTGGAGCTCGCAAAGGATCTGTCAACCGCAGCTTTCTTGGGCGCCCTCAAGCGTTTCATCAGTACGCCCGGCATTCCAAGATGCATTTGGTCTGACAACGCTACTAGCTTTGTGGGTGCACGGAACGAGCTAGCGGATATGAAACGTTTATTGTTGAGCCAGGAACATCGCACTGAAGTTCAGAACTACTGCATCAACAACAGTTTTGATTGGAAGTTCATACCTCCTCGCTCGCCACATTTCGGTGGCCTAAGGGAAGCAGCAGTGAAGACCGCAAAGAGTCATCTATACCGCGCTATGGGATCATCACTTCTCGGCTTCGATGAACTTCGCACCTTGGTATGCCAAATTCAGGCTATAATCAATTCTCGTCCTCTTGTTCCACTTTCAGAAAATCCCGATGATCTTGGAGTTCTCACTCCAGGACATTTTTTGATTGGTCGACCACTCATCGATTTTCCCGAGCTAGACGTAACTGGGCTCGACCACAATCGCCTCGGTCAATGGCAACGCATTGCTTACATACAGCAATTGTTCTGGAAGCGCTGGAGTGAGGAGTACCTTACTATTCTTCAACAGCGTGGAAAATGGGTCACCTCGCAGCCTCCGATCAAGATCAATGATGTCGTATGTGTGAAGGACGAAAACTTGCCGCCGTTGAAATGGCCATTAGCTCGGGTCGTTGAGACCATCGCTGGAGCTGATGGTGCTGTGAGAGTCGCTGTTCTGCGCACACCCACTGGAACTACACGTCGAGCTGTCAATAAGCTGTGCGTCCTTCCGGTTGATGATCCTGTTAAAAGACTTGGTCTTTCAACGGGGGGGGGAGGATGTTCGGCGCAGCAGCTAATAATTGCTCTTAATTAAGCCTCTCTTAAGCCATCTGCTCTTTATCACATTCTCATTCGCTCATAGTGCAGTTAGGCACAAAAAGAAACTGTAACACACATACAAATGTAAATTTACGCTGCTCGGTCACTTGCTTATCATTTTGTATTCTATTCTTTAAGTTCGAAATTCACCTTCAAGCGAGCAACACCTACATCTCTCTATTGTAAACTGTATTAACTTTGCCTACACGATCATCGCGGACTAGGCATTAAACTAATAAATAATAAGCTAAATTAAATCGTCGTTTTATTATTTTGCTTTCGTAAATGATTGGAGCCAGAGTTGCCGAAAAAGCTCTGCAGCTTCTAACAATACTATATGATCAGAAAGTAAACAACATAGATATATCAGTAAGAGATAAAGTATTGTTAAGAAATGAAACAGGTCATAAGTTAGATTATAAATACACTGGTCCGTATAAAGTATCGGAAATAGGAGATAACAATAATATTATAATAACAAATAATAAAAACAAAAAACAAACAGTACATAAGGATAGGTTAAAAATGTTTATTTCATAATTGTGTTTAGTATGGCCATGCTAAAACAAAAAAAAAACACTACTTTAAATTTAAATATTATTTGTAATTTCATATATATATTAAAAAAAAAAAAAAAAAAAAAAAATATTTTAAATATTATTTGTAATTTCATATATACACAAATCTTACAAAATAACTCCATAATATTACGTTATTTTTCAAAAGGAGGGAGATGTAGTATGCATACATATTGAATATCCATTGTAACTAGAGTACTTAAAGAGTACACACTGTAACACTTTGTTGCTGTGTTTATGTAAACAGAAACCCGGTCTTTAACCCGTGGCCGAAATATGGGTCGGTCGTCGCTCTCCCAGAATATGCAAGTGTCAGCATTCTGATGAGACGCGCCGACCACTTGACAGAACTCAAGTGTATGCATATGCACAATCGCCCAAGTTCAAGAGAGCATAAATACACATATAACGTATACATATATAATATATAAGAAATATACATAACTGTCTCTTTCTGCTGCCCAAAACCCTATGTATCGCGGCAACGAGACTTAGGCTTATTTAGAACCTAAGTAGAATGTTTAAGGTCAGATACAATCGAGCATTGGAAGCGGCAACACTGCTGCCTCCAAAATAAAGAATACAAAACGAACTGGTGCATTTATTACAGTTGAAATTTGGAATGTATACTTACGTTGACCACCCAAGCTCAAAAAGATATGGCGGATATATCTACGCCCATTAGGGGCGTGGCAAATCGGGAAAACTGTAACTCCTACAGTTTTAAAGCTAGAATGCTGAAATTTGGCACGTAACTTAACGCTACGATTCTATAAAGATTCATAAATTGATTTCATGTCTACGCCCACTGGGGGCGTGGCAAATCGGATCTGAATATATAGTGATTTTACAAGATCAGCTATATTTTGAGCACTATTGATGCTAGAGACTTAAAATTTGATATATATACTCGGATAAGCAACCCAAAATCAAAAAGATATGGCGGACATACCTACGCCTTCAGGGGGCGTGACAAATCGCAAAAAGCTTATAGCTCCTACAGTTTTAGAGCTAGACGATTCCAAATTGGATGTTTGTGTTACTGGGGGCCTCCTCGATTGATTCCCCAAAAATAAATCTTACGCCCCTTTGGGGGCGTGGTATATCGAAAAAATACCCTGTAACTTTCACATTTTTGGAGTGTAAGCATCCACACTTTGCAGTTAAGTTACCCTAGACTCCTTCTAGGAACTTGCCAAATATGATATGTCTACGCCTACTGGGGGGCGTGGCAAATTGACAACAAAATTTGTAACGCCCAGCTGCAAAATTCATATGCCTGTGCCACCTATATAAATAAGCTTAATAAGAATTGCTAAGACGACAAACGGCATTTCTGAGAAATATATGTAATTCGATTTAATGTTGAAGTTCTGCAAATAATTTATCTGCTAAAATTATCATTATACTCGTTTCCCAAAGGGAAAAAGAGTATATTGGTTTTGTGAAATGTCCGTCTTGCTGTCCGTCCGTCTGTCCGTCTGTCCGTATGAATGCAATATTTTTCTACGCTATTGAAGCTAGAGACTTGAAATTTGGAACATATACTCGTGTATACCCTCGAATTATAAAGTGTCAAGATTTTCCGGATACGCCCACTAGGGGCGTGGCAAATCGGAAAATGGTTGCGCCCATAGTTAATAGAAATTGTTCGGCGCAGCAGCCAATAATTGCTCTTAAATAAGCTTCTCTTAAGCCATCTGCTCTTTATCACATTCTCATTCGCTCATAGTGCAGTTAGGCACAAAAAGAAACTGTAACACACATACATATGTAAATTTATGCTGCTCGGTCACTTGACTATCACTTTTGTATTCTATTCTTTAAGTTCGAAATTCACCTTCAAGCGAGCAACACCTACATCTCTCTATTGTAAACTGTATTAACTTTGCCTACACGATCATCGCGGACTAGGCATTAAACTAATAAATAATAAGCTAAATTAAATCGTGGTTTTATTATTTTGCCTTCGTAAATGATTGAGGCCAGAGTTGCCGAAAAAGCTCGGCAGCTTCCAACATTTTGGTGACCCCGACGTGATTTATACACTCCGTGGTGTTTCGTTTAGTGTATCAAGTTAGTACTCAACTTCGTCAAAGTACAACGGTGTGAATCATAAACATTTGTACAAAATAGTGCATTCAAATTAATAACACATCGCG